>JAQGCL010000865.1:0-10829 GCA_034699605.1 Isotomiella paraminor
CATCCATTCAAAATTTGCATCATTCTTGTAAGTTTTTTGTTTATTTGCAGAACCAACTTGCTACACAGTTGACGTCGTGTTCCTGTAAGCTATCAAACCTGGCGAGTCTTCATGCCACAGATCTTCCTGTTTTCAAAACATGGGACCATAACGCTTTTGGTAATGAGAAACATTGATTTTTTCTTCTGCCAGTGTCCTTCAAATTTGTGTGCCATAAGTTTCTATTTGTGCGACTGCGGAAGATGGTACAATTCATGAGCTACTTCTGTTAGTGATAGTGACGAATAGAAATGAGATTGGAAGAATTAGACAAGGCACCAAGTAGCAACCGTTTAGGTTCTAGATTCGCACGAGGGTTGGAATCTTAGATCGGCGATCGTTGGTGATAGAAATGAACCTCCCCCGACACCTTAAAAAGTCTGAGTATCAGTTCATTACGTTGACCTTGGGATTGTTAACTTCTTTAGACTTAAATTTTGGGTGTGCTTGAGGGCTTACCACTATGGCTCGTCGCTTTGTCAGCGTGATCTTTGTAAGGCTAAATGAGAGTCGCGTAGGTTGTGACGCTTTAGTGACGACTTGATGACTACCGCATTAGCTATTGAATGGAGCACGCCATAAATTAGATCATTTATGTTGTTTGGAACGGTTCATCATCCATACATAATCTTTTAAAAACAGAAGAGTAAGAAGCAGCTGCAGGTCGTTAGAGTACTGAAAAAGTTGATGACACGAACTAACTTTAATTACGCTCATTCACTCTCATCCTTGTGTGTTGCGTAGCGTAGTGTGAATGATAGATAAGGTATTCCTATGTATGTCAAGCAATTGGTTAAGTGTGTATTTATTTCACCTCGTAATATCGATATGGCTTCCAAGATTCGATGACATTCAGACGTGAATGAATTGTGCTATTTTTGCTATCTTTCGTTCTCTTCTATCCTTTGTACGTCGTGTAATTTGATCTACTATCCAATCCGCTCTTATTAATAATGCCATTTCATAATCTGTCGCAGTTGAGTAGATGCGCTCTATGTCTATTCTTAGCACGGATCAAGGAATATAATGTTTTAGGACTCCTGTCAGTCAAGCATAATTACTAACTGTGCATTTTTATTTATAGTGACTGACTAACTGTGCTTATCTAATTTGATGTGTTATAAATAGACCGTCTTGAGGCAATTGATGTGAATGATGATGATGATGATGGTGCCATTGACAAGAACCAAAGAAAGAGATGCATCCCCGTTTATGATGCGTAGTCGTTGTCATGCCATTCTATCTCGTCTCTTCTAATATCGCCGGCAGCTCGTCATCTCCTCTTCAGACTTTGTTCGCAAAAGGGTATTGCCAGCCAGTGACTGATTCAAAACAATTAACCTTTGTTATATTATTCATCGTGGTACCCACAAGTGAAGTGTAGTTGTGAGGTGAGAATGGAGGAGTCGATAACAACAGTTAGACACCACCGCCCCCCTGCCCCTCCATCCTGTTACTGTTTTTATCATCGACACAAATTTAAGAGAAGAGGAAACGATGGATTCTTCCAGTGTAATGGCGGCCTTCTGAAGCTTAAGAAAAGTTGCAACCTTCCATTCTTAGTCTTACTAGTCCTGTCGTCATTGTTGCACTATTGCCATGCAGTTCATTCCCCTGGAGAAGATTCCATGTCTTCTCGTCCATCAATGAATCTTCATCAAGAAAGTGGTAGATCACTACTCAAACATCTAGTCCCAGATGGATTTGAAAGAGACGAAGGAAGCATCAGTCGAAAAGAAGTGTTATCATCTTCGTCATCTGCTGAAGTCAAAGAGAGCTTGACCATTGGGTACTTAACGGCAATCAAGGGTTCAGTTCCACACCGTCAAGGGATCACTATATCTGGAGCGATTCTTTTAGCTATCGAAAAAGTCAACAACGACACGGATATCCTGCCAGGCGTAAATCTTGTTTTGACGTACGGCGACACTGAAGGCGATCCTTTGAAAGGAACTAAAATTCTAACAGACATGCTGTGTTCAGACGTCGCCGCTTTTTTCGGCCCTGAAATTGCTTGCAACGTTGAAGCCACTGTTGCCGCAGCGTGGAACCGCACAATGATATCTTATCGATGTCCAGATGGCACAGTATCGGACAAGACGCGGTTCCCCACATTTGCCCGAACGGAGGCACCCGACACCCAAATCGTGAAGTCAGTTATATCTGTGATGCATCACCATCTTTGGCGTAGGTTTAGCATTATTGTAGAAACACAATCAACCCAGTCAACCCAATACAAAACTGTGGCCAACTCGTTGGAAAATTTTGCACTCAACAACGGTTACATCGTTACTAATGTGACTGAAGTAACTGATGGAAGTCCAAAGTGGTACGAGATTATCACAGGAACCATGAACAAGACTCGGATCTACGTGTTCATAGGTCAAGATAAAAATCTTATTGAAATGATGGGAACAATGCAAAGTCTACAACTGTTTCAAAATGGAGAGTATTTGGTAATTTTTGTTGATATGATGACATACCGGAAGCGAGAAGCGGGGAATTATCTTTGGAGACATCAGGACATTATCAATCATAAAATTGAAGACTGTACCAATGTACCCAACTACGACGAAAACCTAGCACGATCCCTACTGGTCGTAGCGCCGAGTCCTCCGAATCAAACTTTCGAAGAATTTTCTGATCAAGTAAATAGTTACGGAAAGAGACCGCCGTTCAACTTTAAGGACCTCTTTGGATTCAAAAAATTAGTTTCAGTGTACGCCGCCAATCTTTACGATTCCGTAATTCTTTTTGCCAAAGCACTAGACAGTCTCAGAAAAGAATACCCTACCGAGAGCATACAAGTTCTTGCCCGTGACGGGCGTGCCATTTTTCAACACATAATTAAAATGAAGGAATACGAGAGTATCACCGGGACAAAAATATCCATCGATGAAAACGGGGATTCAGAAGGAAACTACACTGTCATTGCATTCAAACCAGAAAAATTTGAGAGACTATTGAGCCCAAACCATACTTTTAAATGCAAACACTACATGATCACCGTTGGAAATTTCCAGCCGCGTCAGTCTACGGAAAATTTGACATTTCCTAGAATGAAACTGTTCAGTGGAATGCAGATCGACTGGGTGAATGGCAAGAAGCCGTCTGATGAACCTCCTTGCGGATTCAGTGGAGAACGATGCATGGGTCATGGTCGGGGGTATCGTTCGGTTGTCACTGCAATAGTGTTGGGAGTTATTCTTGTCATAGTCGTTAGCATCTCTGCAAGTTTGTACCGCAAATGGAAGATCGAACAGGAAATTGAGGGATTGCTGTGGAAAATTGATGAAAACGACATCATAATACAACAACAGTTCATGGGTTGTGGACCCGGCGGTGGCAGCGGTAGCGCTGTGGACAATTGCCAGTCACGTATGAGCCTTGTCAGTGTTGGTTCTCAAGGCCAAATGTATTGTCCTACGGCCCGTTACAAGGGGGCTATTGTGCGAATCAAGGAGCTGAAGCTAATAAAGAAGTACGTCATCTCAAGACAAACAATGAAGGAAATGCGATACATGAGAGAAATGTGTCATGCCAACGTGAACCCATTTCATGGAGCAGTCATTCAACCATTGAAAATTGTACTGGTGTATGACTATTGCGGAAAAGGGTCGCTCTCTGACGTTGTAGAAAATGAAGACATAAGACTTGACTCCATGTTCATCGCCTCCCTCATCCATGACCTCATCAAGGGCATGATATACTTACATGATTCTGACTTGGGAGTTCATGGCAACTTGAAAAGCTCCAACTGCGTCATTACATCCAGATTTGTTCTTCGCTTAGCAGACTTCGGGTTGTCGGAATTAAGAACTGCGTCCAGCTTAACAGCCAACTTGAATTTAGACACTTGCTCCCAACATTCGCATCCTTTCTACCAAAGCCTAGTTTGGATGGCTCCTGAACTCCTTGTTGACGGCATTAACAGGAAAGGGACACCAGAAGGAGATGTGTATGCCTTCGGCATAATTCTATACGAAATCTACAGCAGAAAAGGTCCTTATGGGATGTGTGAGTATGACCCGAAGGAAATAGTGGACCGAGTGAGAAAGCATTTAACTCCCCCATTTCGTCCCGATCTAGAATTTTTATGTGAGTGTCCTACTGAGTGTCCAGACTATGTTTTACAAGTAATGAAAGACTGCTGGGATGAGTTCACAGAGAGTCGCCCGACGTTTCGCACCATCAGAGAAAAGTTGAAACCGCTGAAAGAAGGGATGGCCCCCAACATAATGGACCATATGATGAGCATAATGGAAAAGTATACCAATAATTTAGAAGGACTTGTTTCCGAGAGGACGAGCCTCCTCTTCCAGGAAAAGAAGAAAACAGAAGACCTGCTGCACCGAATGCTCCCTCCCCCGGTAGCGCATCAACTGACGGTTGGACTTGGTATAGAGCCAGAGTCATTTGACTCGGTCACTATTTACTTCAGCGACATTGTTGGCTTTACCGCAATGTCCGCAGAGAGCACGCCTCTTCAAGTTGTCAACTTTCTAAATGATCTCTACACACTGTTTGACTCCATCATTACGGGCTACGATGTCTATAAAGTAGAGACGATTGGAGATGCGTACATGGTCGTCTCCGGCCTGCCCCTTCGCAATGGAATTCGACATGCTGGAGAAATATCCTCGATGGCGCTCGATCTCCTCACTGCAATTCACACTTACAGAATAGCACACCGACCAACTGAAACCCTCAAGTTAAGAATAGGGATACACACAGGCCCTGTCTGTGCCGGAGTAGTTGGACTCACCATGCCACGCTACTGTTTGTTTGGAGATGCCGTTAATACCGCCTCAAGAATGGAGTCAAATGGAGAACCCCTAAAGATTCACATCAGTGACGAATGTAAAAACGTGTTGGACAAGCTCGGAGGTTACATTATAAAGGAAAGAGGGTGTGTCTACCTGAAGGGGAAAGGAGACGTTAAAACGTATTGGTTAGTTGGGGCATCAGAAGGAGCTGTATCACCAAGAAGAAGTGACATGCAAGATCTACGCCCATTGTTTTCTCGACCCAAGGGTCTTGGTGGAGGTGTGGGAGAACCTGGAAGTATTCGGAGAAGAACCAGCCCTAAATTAGCAGACAGTGGTGCTTCCTCAAGACAAGAATCATTCTGCAGTCCAGGCGTAGGTGTTGGTGCCGGCGCCGGTGATGGTGGCGGAGGTGGCGTACAAAAAGGCAGTAGTTATTACATTCGACGGCCGAGTTTTGATCCAGCTCTTCTTTCCTATTCTTTAAAAAATCAGGTTCAGCAGTCCCAGCATAATAGAAGTAGTTACGGAAATCTCAACACAGCACACAATTCACCTCCCTTTCTAGTCCGAAACAGCAGTCCCATTGGATCGTCACGCACAGTTGGGAAAATAAAAGACTCCCATCAGGGCAAGCCGGCGACCGAACAACCAGTCAATCATCTCAACCTTATCTTAAATACAGACGACAATTTTGGTGCTTGCTCAGTCACCATTGAACCTCCGAGTGATTCCAGCGCCACACAAAGTGCGAGTGCATCTCCCTGCAAGGTAGTACCTGGATTTGGATGTTTGCCGGTACAAACCTCAAGTACAAGTACCCACAGTCTACCACAGTCTCCTTTGTTAAGTGGAAGGGGTCGTGGAAAGAGAGGATTTCATCATCACCGCCGCCATCCACGCAACAGACTTCTCGAAGGGGTTGTAAGGGAAGCGAAGTCTCTGGATGTTCTTCCTCTTCCTAATGGTTGTCATGCTGTCAAGGGTCATCGAGACAGTCGTAATTACTCTGGTTCATTCAATCCAATGGAAAAACAACGCCGTATGTCAAAATCTATGGATGCTGGAGAAATGTTGTTGCAGGAAATCGACAACGAGGAGGTTGAAAATAGCAGCAGGCCAATATCTTTGAGATCAGCCAATTCCATTGTCGCTTCCTCGCCTTCCCATTCACCAAACGTTGTAAATACAGATTCACTTTTGTACACAACTCCAGCCGTCAGTGGAATCAAGAACTCCGTTCCTGTTGCCCACAGGAGTTTTCCATACTCTATGTATGCAATGGAGTCATCCTCACCTTCGTCGCATTTGGGAAAAAGACCAACCTACAACAAGCAGTACAAGCACCTAAGACGACCTGTTGATGTGGAAGACACAAGCTACTGCTCGGATGAACCCAGTGAATCTGCCAACTTGTTGGAAGGAGAGGAAGATGTGCCTGTTATTAGGCGACGAGGAAGGTCATACTCAAGCCAGTGCGAATCTTGTGGAGGCGACGGGTATCATCGTTCTGAAGCTTGTCGTGAGCACCATGAAGTGGGAAAGATGGATCCATACTATGAAGCCCTTTCTGGCAGCGGTGGAGGGGTTACATTTCAGTTGGAAAATGCTGGCGGTGGGAGTGAAAGCGAGGGGGGTGGGAGCGGTAGTGACTGCGGAGGTTCTTTCTCCGGCATTCGAAAACCTGCAAGTAAAAAAACGTGGCAAAAGCTGTCGGATCAATTGCAGGAAAAGCGAAAAAACAACAATCTTAAAAAGTGGTTTCAAACTATTATCAATGGGAGCGGAGGAGACGATGGAAAAACTTCTTCGACCCCCAACATATCTTCCTCATCGTCATCGAAGTTCTCAAGGATAGGCTCACCGGCCTTAGCACCGAGCAATAGCACTTCTAAATTCCCCGTAAACCCAGAAAACAGAAGTAGTTCTTGCTCTCCAAGTAAAAGCAAAAATATTCAGCCCACTAATCTTAATCTTCTTGTGGATGCAGAAGGACAGAGGCATGGGGATGAAGCCGGTGACGAAGAATTTTGCTTAGATAGAGAAAGTGTCTTGTGAGACCGTTATGGATTTTGAATTTTTATGATTATTACTTAAATCAACATTCTGCCATACGCTTTTTATAAAACTAATAATTATTCCTACTCCCTTATTTGTTTTACATTATTAAACTTGAGACGATGGTGCTATAGTGTAGTGTGACAACGCCACGCCGTTTGCAGTGATGCACATGCATGAACATTGAGTCCTTGCCTCGGGAAAGTCAGAGAGTTTTATTGATGGTGCTTGCAAAAATATGAGTCTCCAACGATTATGACACTGTAGGCCTAATGGATAACAATAAGAAGTGATAATGGGCGCATAATGTACTCATAGAATGTACTTTTCTACCGTGCACTTTACAGTTTGTTATGGTCGCTATAAAACACAACGCCATTTGTAAAATCAAAACAATCTAAGTCATTCCATTCCTAAAATTACATCTTAACATTTGTTCAGTCACATCGATACGTTTTACGTTGTGTCAACTAGTATGATAGAACTCCATTAGGTTGCTGTACTCGATATTTACGATTATGAAGGAATGCATGTATTTTTTATACGTCAAATGAGAATCAACCGTGTGATGCACGCATATTTTTGTTTCTTAAGTGTATTTCATTATCATACTCATTATTAGAATGCTTAATATTTACGGTTTGTGTGCAACGTGTCCAAGAGGTTCGTCGTCTTGTGGCCCCAGGAAGGGCCCTCGTTGACGTAATTCTATTTACGTATCTAATCATAAACGCTATGACGTTACCTCGGTCGTCTTATGTTTAATGTATGTTATTTTGGCTGTGCAATTTGTGTTCGTCATCATAAAATGTATATATGAAAAACATTGCGGTGAGGTATTCTTAGAAGTATGACCATTTTCATGAAAAAGAATGTTCAGGAAATTTACTGCTTAGTTTTTCTGTCTTTTTTGTACTACTATATGACTTGAACCTCATTGAATGAGGCCCATTGTTCAAATTTGATTTTTAACACTGGACTCTCGTCCTTAATTTTGGATATGCTGAATACGGAAGCTTCTAGATTTGCTCCATAAGTCAAAAGTTTTTAATACAGCGTCTGCTAGTACCATTTACTAATGTCGGCGTTGGCGTTTATGCATTGTGAAACAATAGCTAATGGTGCTTTCAATCTCCAACTCAACTCATTGTAACTTATAGTCATTGTCGTTGTCTAAGCAATCGAATATCGAATCAGTACTCCTCGTATTTGTTGTGATCAAACATGTAGCACAAGAATGAAATTAAATTGATGAGATTAAATGTGTACGTAAAAAGTTAAATTATTCTTCGTTATTCATTCTTTTCATGTAGCTGACGCGGCCAGCAACATAGCTGAGGTTTACCTCACGGAAACCAAGCGGAAGGAAAAAATTGCCAAGGCACTGCAGAAGTTCACTCCGAATTCCAAAGAATTTGACGCGTTGGTCATTGCATGGACTCAGCTTGTTGAAATTATGCCGGAAACGGATGCTACACTTCAAGCCATGTTGTATGAAGCAGAAATAAAGCAGTGACGATGGGTCCATGAAATCCTTCTCCAATGTGATTTGAATTTATTTTCAGTCTTTTTCAAATATTTTCAGCATTGGAACGTAGGTATCTTAATAGTTTTTGGATTTTCCTTAAAAACATTAATGCACTTTGGTTTCTTTTTTTTAAATGCAGGTTTAAGACACTTTGAAATTCATTAAAAACAAGAAACAAAAACATAAACGTCCTAGACTTCCGTAACAAGCCATTATCCTGTGGAATATGTCAGTCAAATGAAAAGATGAGATTAATTTCACTCTTGAGCAATTAACTTAACCCTGTCCAATTCTCACCCTATATACATTCACTATTTATCATCTACCCCTTGCCCTATAGCAACTCCATGATCAGCAAGATGATACGTGTCGGAGATTAGTACACCATTGGCATCTTTAACTCTCCTCCTTCCATTCTGGTATATCGTTTCTGAAGTGCCATCGGAAAACATAGTTTTTGTCGTTCCGTCAGGATAAAGTCGCTTTTTCCACTTGGCAGTGTGAATTTCTTTTTGTCCATTGGGCATTGTGATTACGGTGCTTCCATTGTCATCTTTGGAATAGACGGTGTTATCTTGAAATATAAACTCCTCCATCCCATCAGAACCAATTATCTTAACGCAGCCGTTGGGATACAGGATTTCCACTATGCCACATGGGTTTTTCCGCTGAATTTGACCACTGAAAAATTAATATTTGTTGAATTTTACACCGAAAAAAGAAACAAGATGATAAAGTACTTTTTATATGTAGTCATCTCCAGCCCATTAGGACAGACGTAATGCCTTAGACCGTCATTTGCAAAAAAGTATTGAATTGATCCATCCGGTCTGACTTCTTTAATGTCGCCATTTTTGTACACAGTTCTGCAAAGCATATTAGAGAGAAAAACGATAAGTAAAAAAATCATACGAATAACAAGTGTTTTTTACTACTGACTGACCTGGTCACTTGCGAATGTTTCGACAGTTTGGCTTTCTCTTCCACTTTCTCGCTCTCACCAGGAAGTTCTGGAAGTGGTTCTGTTTCAGAAGATATTGGCTGGTTTTCTTTATCCTCTTCTGTGTCTGTTCCCTCTGCCCTGGAGCCATTTGATGGAGAAGACGGAAGCGGGTGTGTCTTTACAAAGTTTGAGTGATTATTTAAAATAACATCCTCCTTCACGGACTCTCCACATCCCTCGGCAGCAGTACTAGTGACTTGAAATCGTGTCATCTTTTTGCCTGCTTGTTTTCTATCCTTTGGTTTACTTGTATTTTCGGTATTGGTGTTGGTATTGCTGTTGTTACTCGTGGCGTTACGCTGTTTCAAGATCGAGGCTGGATTTTTCATCGGCGGTGGAGGCCTATTAATGTATTTGCCAAGTTTATCCTCCAGAATTGCACATCTTTTTTCTAACTGTTGAATTTGATTCTCCATCTTTCTTTTCGATAGATGCCATGCTGTGGATTTTTTTGACGATTCGATTTCAGATTTTTTAATTTTGTCTTCAAGAGTATTGATTTTCTTTGAATACTCCTGGTTCGATGTGGATAACTTCTCAGTCTCCTCTATCAACCTCTCCATCCTTTCGAATATTTCAAGATCTTTTGCTTCTCTGGCCTCGTCATCATCAACAAGTGGTCTCTGATCCTTGTCATTATGCCTTCGTGGTTTGGAACTGTGAGTATCATTGGCACTGGATTTCGCCGCACAGGCTCGCTTTGACGACACACTTTCAACTTTACTACTTTTCTGACCTTCCTTCAAAAGGAAGTTTGTCACTTTGGTTTCTTCTTTTTTCAGTCTGCTCGCTTCTTCATCAGCAACAGCGGTTAATCTGGTGGCGATTCGGTGCATATCTCTGAGCTCCTACATAAAAGCAATTAAACAACTTGAATTAAATCCATCAACACGAAAGTCACAAGGAAATACTTACCTGAAGGCCTTTAAGTCTCATAGCATTCCCGGTGAGTTGCAACATGCATTGTAACCTGAGTCGATTTGCTTCTTCCTCCTCGTCACTCTCACCACCACCCCCTTGTTCTCTCGTTCTGCAGATACCTCCATCGTCGACAGTGTCCTCCCCATCCTCCTCCTCTTCGTCTGAGGACAAGACCATGACAACGTCCTCAATCCCTTCTTCTTCTTCTTCTTCTTCCTTTTCCTCATCCTCCTCCAGAATCGAGCCCAAGGGGGATGTGGAGGAAAACGAGGAGGATGACAGAGGGGACGACAAGGAGTACAGGGATGCCAACGCTGACACAGTCAACTTGGACTTGGCAGAATAGTACGACGTCAGGTCATCCTCTCCTCCAAAAACAGGGGGTCTGGTCACAACCTCTTCCTCATCCTTCTCCATTCCTTCCTGGAAAGACGATACACAGCTGCAATTCAAGTAGAAGCAACGTGTCACTTTCAAACAAAATGAAATAAACTTGAGAGCCCCTCACTCACCG
>JAQGCL010000866.1:0-10827 GCA_034699605.1 Isotomiella paraminor
TTACCTCCTTCCTTTGTAGCAGCAAACACCAAAGCCATGCAAAAAACCCAAAGCCACAATGAAGAAAAGCCACAGGGTTTTTCACATTTAAATAAATGACTTGTTGTTGAGACAACAGCAATTTTTTAATTTTTGATTTTTGAGGAACAACAATGGGTCCACCTGTGTGTGCCGCTCGAACAGCTGACATGAAAGGCAATAACTTTGGTTCGAGTCGCAATCAGTCTCGATCCAACAAAATAAGTGTAGGAGAGGTTTTAACTCGACATCGACGTAGTTTAATCAGCAGAATGTAATTTTTGGACGAGACCAACGGACAAACCAAGAGGGGGAATGGGGTACGTGTGACGTGTATCTTCTCGGCTATTTACTGTCAATCTTTCTTTATGTGCTCAATTGTACAGGTCGCAGTCAGCTGCTCATCGATGCCACTACGAGGTCCTGGGGTTAAGTCCCACCTGCTCCGCAAAAGAAGTTAAGGCTGCCTTCGTCACTTTGTCAAAAACCCACCACCCTGACCTTCATCCCACGGATGCCACTAAACACGACAAGTTTGTCCGACTCATGGAAGCCTATCGGGTCCTGAGCAATCCTGGAAGTCGGTCCTCCTACGACTCCCTCCTCCAAGCCCACGCCAAACACGCTCAAATGAGGAATAGGCATGACTTTAGTACCAGCATGGACATAGAGACTGATGCTCCCAGGTAAACCTACAATTATAGCCTATTCTATGCGGGTCTCCTAACCATGAAGGGATTCTTCTCTAAGGGATAGGTGGACAACGTGGAAAGACGAGTCCATTTGGGAGATGAGGGACAAGGAACAGGACAAGTATTATCATGGTCGATCCTACTACGGTATCAAAGGGGTGCGTCGAGTTCATAACTATTGGATAGCTGGTGGAACGGTCGTCGTCATGCTCTTGGGCGTCGCATTTCACTATGTCGCACTTAAGTGAGACAATTATCAATTATACTACTTTGGAATATTTCATCCAACCCCTTTTTAATAAGTAATGTTCGTTGTTGATGCAGACATAGTACAACCTTCAGTACCTCACAACTAACTGCACAAGACTTAAAGCTAGGACACGAGTTGCATGAACGGAAACAAAAGGCGGCCGAGAATGGAAACGAAATTCAGTTGCAGCTACTGGAAGAACAATTCAAGAATCCCAGACATTCAAGGAGCTAGCCTAGTCATACTTGTAGTTTATATTTTAATGTACCACGGAGCGGAACGGACCTGATCGATCACACTAAATTTTAGTACACAATTTGGTATTGAGATTTCAATATGGATCATTATTTACAATTGCAACCAGAATAGGTCATAGTCATAACAAAAATGTTATGCATCCGAGAGGTTCTCCTAGCTAACGTGTAATCACAAAGGAGTAAGGAGGGATGACGATCTGTACGTCAAACCTGAGGCTGTTGAGGGCATCCCCGATCCAGAAGAAGAAGGAAAGAAAAGAAAAGCAAAAGCATTAGAATTTATCGATATACGTCTCATGATATGTGATGATACTCTCGAATAAGGTTGGCTTGGTGAGCTAAAGTAAACTGTAACAAGCGTGAGAGCGGGAACCGAGTCAGCAGCGGTAAAAAAAACTCGTAATCGTCAAATTCCCGTCAAAAAATAATAAAAAATCTGCTGCCACTATTTAATTAATTTCTTAACTAAAACTCCCAAAATTTGCAGTTTGCCCTCTATATTTTGATTCGAGTTTCTAAATTTTAGTAAAGGAAAAAATTATGTCAGGGTCCTCGATCGAGATAGAGACCCTCATGGATCCTCCCACGTTGTCCTCGGATTCATTGTGCGAGCATGAGGATGGACCCTTCAGGTACACCTCTGAGTTCTTGGCGTCTACCTCGTCAGAGCTAACCACCGCAGACAAAAGTGGGGAGACGACGGAGACGAGGGCCCCTTCTTCCCTCAGCTGGGGCTGCAGTGTTAGAGACGACTCCCGATTGCACAACACCCTCAGCTTCATCGTCCCCTCGGAATATGAACGACCTTCCGTGGGGGAAGGGACGGGGCTTGAGAACATGTCAACACATGAACAAGAAAGGCTTCTCATGAGAGAGCTACTCACTGTGTTGAAGGGGGTCCAGTCCGACCTTATCCAGGTCACCCATTCCTCCTTCAATGAAGAACTCACCTTTGTGGCAAGTCCTTTTACAATTTGTAGGGCCTTGACTTGAGCTATTATATTGGTCTTTTTTGATTAGGTGGATGCGAGGATTGAGCCCAGGTTGAAGGAATTGACCTTAAAAATGGCTGAAATGGGCCTACACTACAGTGCTGTGGCAAGATTCAGGGAAAGTTGGTCAGGCTTCTCTAAGGGACAGGTGGGTCAGGCCTTGGCTGCTGCATGTCATCCGATTTTGAAGGACTATTTCATCCTGTTGTCACAAATGGAGTCTTTGTACATGAGGGTACCCGCATTCCCATTCATTCATTGTCTTTGAACATGTAACATCAAGTTTACTTATTTTTTTTACTTAGGGAGAATTGTCCTTGCAGAAAGTCCTGTTCTATGTACACCCAACACAGCAAATAATGAAACTCCTAAGTTCAATTGTGTCAGGGGTTGAAAAATTTGAAAAGAAGGATGGATGCGTGGACTCTGCAAAAGTTCTCAGCCTGCTTCATGAAAGGGCTGTGTCAATGGTGGGGGATCCTGTTGGCCAGAGTGTGTGTTTCACATTAGCCGAAAAAGCGTCTACTCCTTATTTTGCAATATTGGAAGAATGGATGTACAGAGTAAGAAGACACAATTAATACAAAAAGCTCACATACCTAGGTTTTTTTTATCATTGTTGTTAATCCTTCAGGGTAGAATCTATGATCCATTCGAGGAATTTATTGTTCGGTTAGCAGAAGAAGAAGAAGAGGAGGTTCGTCCGCCACTACACAGTCGTCATCATGAGGGGGAGCGTGGTCATTATTGGGAACAGAAGTACGTCGTGGTACCTGACAAATGTCCCTCGTTTTTGAAAAACCTCACCTCTGAAATCTTGAAAGCTGGAAAATATCTTAATGTAATTCGACAATGTGGCAAGGACGTAACGTGGTCTGTTGTAAGTGTTTGTATTGTCAAAGTGCAGTCAGTCAGTCAGATTCAATTTGTTTTGATTTTTCAGAGTAAGATAACTTACAGCACACATGAAAGGGTCTACGAGGGAGCTATTCATAAGGCCCATGCCTTTGCGAGTAAAACCCTCCTGGAGCTGTTACTCAATGAATATGATCTCTTGAAAAGGCTTATTTCTGTGAAGCATTATCTCTTGATGGACCAGGTAAATCACATGCTTGTCTAGATTTTAGACTTTCACTTTTCGTTTAAAACATTTCGTTGCTTGTGCCATAGGGTGACTTTATTGTCCAGTTCTTGGACCTCACAGAAACAGAGCTAAATAAACCAATTGATGATATCAATCCTGTACGATTGGAGTCATTGCTGGAACTGGCATTACGAACCTCTTCGTCCTCTACTGATATTTACAAGGACTCTGTCAAAGTACATCTTTTCCCTCTGGGAATAGGGGAACAGTTACAACAGATCATCACGGTTAACTCAAAGGTAGATACAAAAGCAGCGGAACTTTTTTCCAGAGGTAATCGTAAAAACTAATGGTGTATGATTGTATAATAACAGTTGCAGATCGCGATCCCTGACTTGGACGAGTTAAACTTCAAGATACCAGGCTTTAAAGGATTCTCGTTCTCTTATGAAGTGAAGTGGCCTATTTCACTAATATTGGACTACCGCGCAATTACATGTTACCAAATGATTTTCCGGCACTTATTTTTCTGCAAACATGTTGAAAGACAACTGTGTAAAGTCTGGGTAGCCAAGAAATCCTTGAAAAAGTCCGACCTCATGGAGGACATTGAAAAGGCATCTATCTTCTCATTGCACCAGCGAATGCTAAATTTTGTTCAAAACTTGCAATACTACATGGCCTTTGAGGTACGTAAGAAAGAAGAAATGGTTACCAAAGTTTGTATACATTTTTGAATCGCTCAAATAATGTTCGTAAAATCAATAGGTAGTGGAGCCAGCCTGGCACTCATTCATTGAGACCTTGCACAAAGTCACAAACATCGATCAAGTCTTGGACTGTCATTGGGGCATGATCAGCTCAATTCTAGAAGACACGATGCTTACCAAGCCAATCTTGTTAGAAAAGATGACAGGCCTCCTCTCCATTTGTTTGCAGTTTGCAGGGAAAATAGTAACTCCTGATGACCCTGATGAAAGCGAAAACCCAGAGTTGCCTGATTTTGGATGTATGCTTACCGTGGACGAGATTGCTGAATCTTTCCACAAAGAACTGGTGAACTTCTTGAAAGCAGTAGCAAGAGAGGTGCAAGATCCTACGCCTAATCAACCCAACTCATCCAGACTTCCGAACATTATCTACAGGTAGTAAAGTAGTAAATCATGTAAGAACGTTTAGTGAATGCCGTTTTATTTTTTAGGGTTAATTTTAACGGATTCTACACCAACCCTTTGGAGGAGTGAAAAAGGGTATGATGAATCATCATTGATGATGCTCCCACTTCCGACGTGATTTATTTTGTATCGTTTATTCATCATAATTTCGGCCTTTTGTATAGCCGTTGCATGTACAACGTTTCATGTTCACCATTTTTGAATGAAATTGTAAAAAACTGTGTCGATGTCACTAACAATAAATACAAGCAAATAACAAAAAGAGTGAAAGAATTCTCAGTGACCAAACTCTATAGATTTCTTGTAAAAATGGGGTGCAAGTTCCTCTAGCCACTCGGGCTGTATTACTGTAAGGTCCCTGACGTAAACATGGGTCGTGTTGATTATTTCCGTAAATAACAGGTACTGGGGCTGAGGTAGGGTGTATAATAATGACGTCGGGTGCACTATAACAAACAAAAACTTGAGAACAAACGATCGTTTATAAAAGGCATATATTAAACTTACCAAAGACTTGAATGTCTCCACGAATCGTTCGGTGATAACCTGAATGATGAAGATAAACAGCGTTCGGGAAAAATCCGGCGGTTATACATTTAAGGATGGGCTCTACATTCCCTTTACAGGACTCGGCAGGAATGCCAAACCTCTTGAGCATCTTCATCATTTGCTTCTTGATCTCTTCAGCTCGTCTCAGTCTCTTGTAATGGAGATAGTTTTGGGTGCAAAAGAGTCTCGTCCTTCCACTCTCCATGTAGGCTGTGTAAACGTTCAACAGCGTCAACAAGTCTCCTTCTTCAACCTCAAAATTCCTCTTTCGAACCCTTGCCTTCATTAGGCTCTGTCCGAAGGGCGTTATAAATACACTTTCTACTTGTAACATGGCTGCAATCGTCGTTACTTCATCCGAGCATCCATACTCACTAGACTTGAGTAGCATTTTTGAAAATGTTGGAGGAAACGGAAACTCTGCCATTTGTTCGCCTAAGGGGGACGTAAGACGACCCTTTGCATCCAACGCACCTAAAGCGTAGAGTAGCTCCACTGCGGCGATGAGGTTCGTTGCTGGGGGAGGAGAAGGAAAATGAAACCGGACGATGTTGTCGATTCCCAAGGCTTTCAATTGTAAAACCGTCAAGGACAAGTCACTCCTTTGAATTTCAGGAACCGTAGCTGTCATGAACTTGTCATACTCTGATTCAGGATATAGTCGGTACACTTTCCCAGCCCTGGTCCTCCCCGCTCTTCCAGCTCTTTGTTCAGCAGACGCCTTGGATGTTGGCGCCACCACCAAACTGTCCGTGAAGGTGTCTGGATTGAACCATCTCATCTTAGTAAACCCAGAGTCCACAACATAAACCACTCCTGAGATTGTGATTGAGGCCTCAGCAATATTTGTTGCAACTACCACTTTCCTGGTTCCCTTTGGAGTGTGTTGAAATACTTTGAGCTGGTCTCTGGCAGGGAGTGAACCGTACATTGGCAGCACGTGCATTTCTAGTGGAACCCGATCTTTCATGCTGACACTGTGCTCACGGAGCAAATTCACGGCTGTGTCCACTTCCTCTTGTCCAGTTAAAAACACCAATATGTCACCCTTGTCCTCCCTTTCATGGATTTTGACAACCGCGTCCACAGCCCCCTTCACATAGTCTGGAACAGGGTCAATGGAGTAGCAGACTTCTAATGGGTAAGATCTTCCACTAACGCTCAAAATGACAGACGTGTCCACATCTTCTTGCTTTGATTTTTTCTTCTTGCTTAGATTGAAGAATGACTGTAGCTCTTCCGCATCCACGGTCGCTGACGACACTATCAGTTTCAAGTCTCGTCTATTCTTTAGTATTTTTCGCACGAGTCCCAAGAGGATGTCACTGTTGACGGTTCTCTCATGCACCTCGTCCAACATCAAGACGGAGTATTGTCGAAGAAGGGGATCGCTCATCATTTCCCTGTAGAATAAGAACCAAATTAGGCGAAGACAACCAAAACTTGGTCACAAATGACTCACCTTATCAGCAGCCCCTCCGTCATGTACTTGATCTTGGTTCTCTTCGGGGTGCACTTGTCATCGAACCTGATGGCATACCCCACTTCATCCCCAAGGACGGCCCCCACTTCATCTGCCACCCTGGACGCAAGGGTCGTCGCAGCCACCCTCCTCGGCTGGGTGATTCCGATGATTTTGTCATCAAAAGCCCAGCCGGCTTCCATGAGGTACTGAGGCACTTGAGTGCTTTTCCCACACCCCGTCTCTCCCACCAGAACGAGGGTTTGGTACTTTTCCAGCAAGTACAGGATGTGGTCCCTGTTTTGGTAAATGGGAAGCTTCTTCCTCTGTTGTTCCAAGGACAGGGACAGGTACGGGTTGAAGACAAACGTTGTTGCATTGTTTGTGTCCACGTCCGGCTTGTCTTCCTCCCACGTGGCCTCATCCGCCGGGCGCAGAAAGTTTAGCTTCGGCCTTCCTCCACCCCTGGACATCTCGGCCTATAGGATTTTTAAAATGTGTTGGTGTTTAAAAGGTGCAATTTTTCTCAATTCAGATTCAACAAAAGAAATGTTTACTTTGTTTATTGCTTGGCTTAATACTTACACAACCAAAGTGGAAATGGGGTCCTTACTCACTAGTTATGTCAATCCTCATATAATAATAATTATTACACTTTTTAATTAATTAATTAATTAATTCCTTTGAAAGCAAATATGACTTAATTTTTATACACCAAAAGCCCACACTTGAACGTTTCTCCCATGGCTTTGCCATAAACCTCAGCTGTTTGATTCAGCCGGTCAGCTCCAGCTTTGAGAATGCATGAGGGCAGTGGAAGGGGTTCGAACTCTGAGGTTGGGAACTTCTCCATCATCAAAGACCCTTCGCCATTTTCTATTTCTACGAACATCACCTTTGCTGCAGTCATGGGGGTGAGGAGGACCCTCGCTCCGTCCGACCCTGCCCTGCAGTCTTTGTCATGAAACAGGGTCAATTCTTTGTTGAGACAACATAACAAAAGGGTAGTCGTGTCACACGTCCCTGTGTCTTCTTCACAGGAGATTGCCAGTTGAGGCATGGGCAAATGAGAGAGCTCACAAATACTACTTAGAACACTAGTTTTGAATACTTGAAAGAAAATGTCGTCCTCTACAGTGGTGGAAGAACCATTATTATTATTGGGGTTTACACAACAGTTGTCAGAAGGACTGGACCATTGGACACTTAAATGCCAAATGCGAACGCAAGTTGGTGAGGCCAGGGTGCCGAACCCACTTTTACATTGAGGGCAACGAAGCAACTTCGTGGGGGAAGCCACAATCTCTTCTAATAACAGGTTTCGATTGAGGGAGCAAAAAGTGTTTGAATAGTAGCAAGAGGTCATGGAAGGATTGAGGATGAGGTGGGTTATGGAAGTGATGGACGCGGCACTATTGGGACCGCTGCAAGGGTGACACCACATGTCACTTGCTTTCTCCTCCCAGTTGCCCCCTGGGAGCTCTCGCACTGTTTTAAATACTATTGCTGAAGGCAAATTACTTAACTGAGTGTGGCAAGACCTGCACTGTAACATGTACGAAGCACCTTCTACTGGAATGAATTGATCTCTGCAATACTTTTGCATGCTTCTTAGCCACGTTTCATCGCCAGTGGCGAGTGGTACATATTCCAAAAGGTTACAACCTAAACTGCTAATTTCCGGCTTAACCAAAAGTCTATAATAATACAACCGTCTTTCACTATCGGTAGAAGTTGCAGATACTAACTCTTCCTTTGAAAAGGTGACACCAGAAAACTGCATAACCAAATTGTTCAATACAGGAACAATCGCTAAATTATTCTTCAAATCCAGACCAAGTTCTGACAAAGGATCAACGTGCTCACTTAAATGAATATACACGCTCAATACACTTAACCTAGGAAGGTATTCGGCAAGGATAGTAAAAGACTTACAGCTAACATTACAAGATTCATGGGTAGTTAATTTTGAGAAGGACGCCGGTAGTTCAGTCACTTCTTTTACCGGCATATTAAAATTCGTAGCCATCTTCTGTCAGTTTTGCGTACAAAGGGTCGCCTTTCTTTACCAAAAAGGGCAGAGTAGCTCGTTTATAATAATCTGGAGCTAGTTTGATGTTATCAATCACTGTCTGCAACACGTGGGACTTTTCAGTGTTTATACCTGCAAATTATACATAAAGTTCAACAAAGTTCCTTGCCTGTCTTTTCATTTAAAAAAACTTACCAGGGGCGTTGAAACTCAAAGCATTGAAGTGGACATGCAAATGGTAATAGGACGGTTGGTAATGCAGGTAAACCCTGAGTTGGGTGGAAGTGAGTCCGTACTTCGTGGCAATTGCCTTCTACAACAAGAGCACATTAAAAGGTGAAGCCAACGCTTAATTGGTTAAAATCGTTTACGACACGTACCGTCCCCTTGTCCAGAATGTTTTCCAGTAGTGGAATGTCAGCCGCTGTGAGATCCCTGAGAGATTTTATTCCTTTCTTGTGCACGATGGCCACAAGGTACAAATTGTTAATTGTTTGCCCGTCCCACTTCAAATCAGGGAGAAGGATAAATCCAGTTTCAGGATCTGAGTCTTCGAAAACAATTCGATCCTCTTCCTTTTTGTGTTCCAAAATATTGTACACCCACTGCAATTTTTAAAAAAAACATACGAGGTTAATAAGATATCATACTTCCAGGGTGGTAAATCATCCTTCATTATACCTTATTGTTGAATGAGTTGGACTCTAGAAACGGAAGGGTGACCTTGCTGTACAGATCCGGAGTCTCTTGAACCAAAAAGTGAGGCTGGATTCTATACTTTTCAATGTGTTTGTCAGTTGCAGGGTACACAATCGTGGTCTTCACGGCTGCCACATTGAATATATTAAGATAAACACAATGATATAAGTCTTACATTTTGTCTTTTACATTTATGAGTACCTGAGAGCTTGGGTTCAAAGACGCAATCGTAGCTGCCGTAGATATCGTTTTGAAACGTGTGGGCCAGTTGACTCTTTGCAGAAAAGAGACTTGGCAAGGACTCCTCAGTGAAGGGCTTCTTGTCCAGAATCACCACAGCCTTCTCCCCTCCCACCCTTCCTTCCACCACGACCCTCTTGAATTCCGCACTATTGCTCAGGACTGAGCCAACCGCAAATCCTTCCAACGTCTGGAAAATCCCTTTCTTCTCCCCAACAAAATCCGCAGCATTCGTGACTCTCACTGCATCCACTGTGTCCTCCCCACCACTTTGGGACTGTCTCTTGGATGGTGAAGACAGGTCCACGGCTCCCTGGTCGGAATTGTCGTCGTCCTCTTCGTTGAATTTTCGTTTATTTGCACCATTCGACCCGGAGGACGACTGACCACTCCTTTCCATGCTGTGCAACCTGACTATCGACAAAACTGGTAAGCCTTTTGACTGACTATCTTTTTCTTTTTTATTAATTTTAATTGCCGACAGATTGATGATGATGAGAGGATGACCAATAATTCTGTCCAAACACATTCAAACAATCAAGCGCTGGGATTGCCGCGGACTGCTGCCGACAAAAAATTGGGCTCTCGTCGTCCCCAAGTTCTGAACTTACCCCAGCAGTCCTGAATCAGCTGACGTTTGTTTCGAACCCTTTTGTCAACAATTTATTAACAATCTCATCTCTGCGGGGGTCACGAAGATAATGAATATGAATCCCTCACCAGGGTCAGGGTCAGGGTCAACGTCCACAGGGGACTTGTTCGAATGGACTTGCGACAAGTGTTTCCTGGTTTTGGGGACGGAGGCGGTGTACAACTCCCACATGGAGCTGGTACATCCTGAGGAATCGTACTACGCCTGTGAATTTTGTCCTGCGACTGCCATCCATTGGACTGAGTACTACCTCCACCAGTGCTCCAATCTGGATACGCCAAAGAGAACCTGTCCCCACTGCGACTCCACCCTCTCCACCAAGAAACAGCTCTCCATTCATGAGGAGGTACACGCCCTCCAGAGACGCTTTAGCACCAAGAAGCTGGAGAGTTACTTTGCCAAGAAGCTGGAAGAAGCGGAGGACCCTGGGATCAATTGGGGGCTCAAACCCTTCATCTGCGGGGTAAGGAAGGAAGGAATGAATGAACTTGTGTACAATTTCACCCTGAATTTGAATCCTCCTCAGGTCTGTGGAAAACCCTTTGCCAAAATGTATGAAGTGGAGTATCATGAAAAACTGCACAGTGAAGAGAGACCTGCCCCCAATGCTTGTGACAAGTGTGGGATGTACTACATCTCCAAGAATGACCTCAACAAACACGTGGCTAGAGACTGCAGCTCGGACTTGTCCAGAAGAATGATTCACGAACCCACGATTAGATAAA
>JAQGCL010000867.1:0-10817 GCA_034699605.1 Isotomiella paraminor
TTGTGTGACTGATTGTGAGATAATGTCTCAAGTAATGTCGCATGATTTAACTTTTCATGACAATCGAATAGAAAAAACGTAATAGCCATGACGTGGGAATATTATAAATAACGAGATAGCTGGGATGAATATGCGAGTTCGTTTCTCCAGATTAAATTGAATACAGGGGCTTCATCGTCATTGGATTATTGGACCTCAAGTATCGTTTTACCAGTCTAATGGAACGGCGAACTCCAAGCAATTTGGTTTAAATTTGAATATTCAATGAATAGCACAGTACATATCAAAACAAACTCGATGGCAAACCATCCCAGTTCATACACAGAGAGTCGTATGAGGAGAGTGTCATGTGCTTCAAATGCAAGTCAGGACCTATGGTAACCCCACTTGTGGTAAAGTCCCTGAATTTGCTGGACTCAACGCTTCCAAAAGTAGTTTGTTGCAACAAACGACTTTTGGAAGCATCTTTTGCATTACTGCAGTAAAACCCGTTCGTTTAAACTGAATACAAAGTTGTCAAACCTAAAAGCCTGGGTTCTCGTGAATTGCATCATAATCCCAACACTCATGGGGAACTCTGGATGGATTTTAATATCCGCTTCATTCGCGAAGTTGAGTAGTAAATTGTCTCATAGCTTTTTTGTGCTCCTGCTACTACTCCTTCCCATTTGAAATGGCCATACTCTTTGGCTATGAAATAGTGGGTTGTGGGCTATCGTTCATCGCCAGCACAAGTCTGTTCGGAAACGAAGCAAAGGAGCTGCGTATGAAAGCGTCGACTATGCCGGGTGCTGTAACCAGGAGGAATACTACAATGCGAGGGTTAGCTACACCAAAATCAAAATTATGCTAAACAAGCATCTACGAGGACCAGACTCAAATCATCACTTTCATGATTCAAAGTGTGGCGTTTCTGATAATGGTCGCGGATATTTATGTCGCAGTGGAGCTGACAACGATTCTACCACCCTCCCTTAGAATGGGACTTGGAGTTGTGTCCGTTCAATGTCACCACAACTATTGTCTTGATGAAGGGAGTGGCAAGGGTGGATGTATACTCGTCACAGGTGAAAGGAATGTTGAGTCGCTATGCCAACAGAAGTACGATATTGAGCCGTGAGGTAAGGGGACTCTCTCCGATACGAATATCATCCGGTATTGGGGTCTCATTGTTTCACTACAAAACAGGGACAACACTCACATTCTTGGAAGCGGTGGCGGAGTACTCCATCATTTTGATCATGTCAGGAAACGACTTATTTAGGAAGTTGTTAGCTATCTCCTATAGCTTATGCGTTCATGTCAAAGGTTCCAGCTGATCAAATGTCTGGCGTTCTGTCTGTTTGTCGTCACATCGTCCACCTCTACGCACATCCACATTTGACGGTTCTTCTTCAAACAGCATAAATGCCCCTGATTTATTGAAGCAAAGGACACCTCAAACAATTGAAAAAAACGTCGCAGTGTCTCACACGCAAGGGAAACATTTCACCCTCTCAATGCATTTCAGATTGCAATGCAGTCGTTCACTTGGGAAGGAGGCATCATCATCATCAGCAGTACATTGCCCCGACCGGCATAACTCAAACTGCTTCCTACGATCCTCTCTTTCTCTTCCTCCTTCATGCTTAAAGAAAACTCTTTCGTTGGTACATACAACTCCATTCTCACTGGAGATAGCTTCATACTTCTTGTTACGCAAAGGATTAATTCACATTAAATTGTGACTTGTTTAAGGGAAATCATTTGTGCGCAGTGCGCAGTGCGGCAGAGAAGAAGGGTGCATAAATCTCCCAAGGCAATCACGGCACGTCTGAAGGCAGCATGTATGGTCGTGTCACAGTGGTGTCATGTATGGCACTTCGATTGTTCTCTTTGTTTGAGGCTCATTTCTGTCAGAAAGAGCCATATGGTCAGGGCCAAGTGTGTCATCAATCGAATCCATACCAGCTGTGTCTCGTCAACAACAGGACCTCCAATCCGAAACCCTGGATTTCCATTACATTACTATATTTTACATACTTTGATATCGATTTATTACATCAAAAGGCCACGTAAATTAAAAACATTTGTAATTGTAGGATAATCATCATGGTAGGATAGAAAGGTATCATGTACTACCACAACGAGACGGATTACTGCCTTTACCATCCCACCGAAACGTTGCACCGAATTGTTCTCTACGTCTTTGCTGAACTTGATTATAAATTATGCTGCAGTATAAAACACAAATGAAGCAGAGAGCCGAAAACACTTTACGTGTCTCTGCCACAAGTGCTTCACCTTCTTTGGAAATTTTCTCCCTTCCAATTGCAAGCAGCCACAACATCTTCTTTAAACCACGGTGACGATTTCTTGGCTCAGAACGCCTCAGAACCGTGGCACAGCTGATCGATCTGTACTCTATGTGGTGAAGGAATTCATTCTGCGGTTGCATTTGCAATCCTAGGATCAGCTGAATAAACTGCAGCTTTTTCAAGATTTGAATCAATTTTCTTGTGTTGTATGTCGATAATGTGCCAAATGACCCACCCGTGGTTTCCCATTGCTCTATGATATTTAACATTGAACCACAAAAATTTATGTCAGACTCGGCCATCCTGGGATAACGCGCATCTGCCAATCGAACCGTACGTGGAATTCCAGCAGCGTTACCTGCATAGCACGATATCAAACAACCTGTTGGCACAAACCTGTTCACCCCCCAGACTACCAAATGTGCAAATATTTGTATTATAAAGTGCGAAAGCGGACTGCCATGACTGTTGGGATACATTAAGCACCTTGCTACGCTTATTTTCATTAACGAACGAAGCCGTTGGTCCAAAAGTTGACCTGGATTGAAAATTTCTATCTCCCTATTGGTCAAGAATTTATCAAAATTAGCTCTGGCCCCTTTAACGGACATTTGAATATAGTTCACACCTTGTGTTACGGTTTTGTAATGTCTGACAAATTCGTTGTTGAACTGATTACTGAACTTGTCCATTACCAACTCCAAGCCACTTTGTAGCATCATTCGCTCTTCCAGATAACGTTGTTTTTGAGAATTCACTCGCTGAGTCAAAATAATGTTGGATTTTACAATACGATGTGATTCCTTAGCTTTTTCATGTAGCAAAACCGAAAACATATCTGTGCAACTATATTCCAAATTGTTCAAGATAGTTGTCATATCCTTGACAGAAGGAAGACCTTTAACCATATGGAACTTTTCCTTGCATCGACAAGAGTAAATGTACTGACATGCATCAATGACGTTTCGCACATTTCTGTCTGGCAATACGGCTCTCACCGCATGAGGAAGGGTTGGCAACTTTCTCAAAAGTTCAACATATAAGGTAATCATTTTCTGAAACTCTGAGGCCATAAAACCTAATTCAAATCCATCGATAGGAACGACAAGTGGGAAGCTGTTTTGCTCAACCTTATTGTAACAACTTGAGGTGAAATTGATTTTGATATCGCCAGTAACCACTCCCAGGTTACGGAATTGCCTTGTCATCGTTTCCCTATCATCCTCCGAATTGCAGTTGTGACGCACAAGGCATTCCCAGTCAATCATACTCTCCTCTGGAGTAAGACGCACAGGAGCTGACAGACAAAAGTAGGTTCTCTGTAAATATCTATATGACTCCCTACTCGTATTATGATTTTTGCCAACCACAGGTACCACTGTCTCGTTGATAGATGATAACAAAGTACGTAGACCGTCAAGTTTTGTGCAAAAAATTATCGAATTGGAAATGAGCATTATAATACTTAGAAGGACAGGGAACTCATCCTTCCTGTCGCGGTTTGATGACGGGCAATGGGTTAAAACGCACAGCATTACCGCCTGGTTGCCGTGGAAAAGTGGTTTGGAAAACATCCATATACGCCCAATCGGACGAGGGTGACACGTTGGAAGGATCGACCATTGTCTGTAGCCGAGTTGAAATGCTACCTGGTACAAAACGCTAAGTGCGTCTTCCACATTTTCACACACAACAGATATAACCGATAGTCGTGCTGTTCCGAATGAGATTCCAATGGTTTTAAGATAGTCTTGATCCAGTGTAAAACTCACATCATGATCAGCAACACCTTCACAGCAGACTATTCCCAATAATTCTCCATCCATCACCTTCCCGTGCGACGACGTTATAAACTGCTGTTCCATCGGGGTTTCATATGAAGGGGGATGCCGTAGTGAAGGGATACCTGAGAAATGTAACCCTGCGCCTGATCGACGGTCTTGTGCTGTCACAGGAAACGTTCTCCGGACGTGTGTAATTTTGCTCCGCTGTGGAAATTTACGGTAGCAACTGGTGACTTTGTGGTTGTAGCCACGATACCCAAGGCTCAGGAGGCTAGGTTTTAACATTTCTTCGGAAAATTTCATCTTTAAGAATTCAGCACTTGGTCGGTTCTCCGCTTCAACGAATATTGTGTGCATGATGAGCATCATGAGATTGGGAGGCCTAACATCACCATTCCCAAACGACACAAGTGGGTTCCCGCCTTTCATGATTTCCTCGACTACAGACTTGTTAGACAAAATGCTCTATTAGAAATGTCTTACAAATTCACCTAATAACCTACCATCGTATTGCGCTTGCTTGTTTCCGGTGGTTGGTACGGAAGCCTGGCACCTGTACACATCTCCCACAGAAGAACACCAAAGCTCCAAACGTCTGAATTGGTGGAGTACAATCCACACTTCTTCCCATGACTGAAAATTCCCCACAGACTTTCTCTAGGGGCCCACCTGATACTAACATGTTCATCTTCTTCTCGCTAAACAAAAAAGTACATTTCAGTGAGAGGCACATTTATGCATTGGGTGCAACGGGGTTCCTTACCGTGTAGTGGTAAAATGTATTCCCTCCCACACTTGGAACCGTGCGGGCAAACCCAAAGTCGGCAATTTTCGCAGTGATACCAAGCAGAATGTTACGAGTGGCTATGTCTCGATGTATTATTTTGCAATTGTGCAGATACGCCAAACCTCTTGTGATTTCCAGACATATGTTAATTTTACGGGAAATGCTGATATTACTGCTTCCTTCACGTTGCAAAAGCTCACAGAGGCTTCCTCCACCGATATACTCTAGGACAAGCTTGGGTTCTTCGATATTGTCTGTTAATGAAGCCTTGCTTAGTATGGAAGGGCAGTTCGCGATGATGAACCAAGTTTAATTCTTACCAAAAACTATTCCAACAATGGAAACCAAATTATCGTGTTTCAGCATCTTCAGTATGCCAAGTTCGGCGTACGCTTCAGCGAATCCCCTTGATTTAAACGCCTTTACAGCTACGTTACGGACAGATCCATTGGGTTTCCTTTCGTGTGCTAAAACAGACGGCAAGTTATAATTTTCTTCCCTCAGGGAATGAGTAATGAGCTACAAATTACTTTTAGATACCTTTGAAAACAACGCTGTATGAACCCTGTCCTAGAAATTCAGCTTCCTCTGTCATTCTGTCAAATTCATGACCACTAATCGACCTTACATATTGAGGTTTTCTTCCAACATGCCCCAACTTTTTTCCTTCGTCACCTCCGTTGAAAGATACTTTTTGTCCCATTATGCTTCAAATCATGATCACGCAGTATTGGCATTCGAGGCATATGGCTCACTCGATTACAGGATGTTTGTTGTCGTTATCGATAAGACGCATTTCCTGCGCTACGCTTGATTACTCATTTACGACGTAAATAGAACTGTACACAAATCCCGGCAATATGTTCACAAACGATGATCAACACAATTTTACCACTCATCTATGGGCAAAGGTTAGTGACTAAATAAAACAAATAAAGCAAGCGATGACACGTAATGCCAACTCGCACTTATGATAATCACTGATTCACTGAAGTATAATCCCACCGCTCACTCACATCCGTATCTATATTATCACTACTATCTCCGCGGTTGAGGATGCAACCGAGTTGGCCTATGCTGAAGAATTTAATTACCCATACTGTCGTGCATGGACAAATGTAATCAGTGATGATATGAAGAAACATAGTGGCAATTAGTGATAGTCAATATAACATTTTCAATTAGTTTGCATTAATGTACATATCAAGTGGATAAATCAGACCAAAAGGTGATGGCTCAATTGTAATTTAGTAACACAAAGGGGTGAAGTGAAACTTACAATGAAAATATCTTGATTCATTTAGCTAATATAAATTGTACAAGGAAATAGTAATAATTTGCAATAACAGCCTGTATGTATAACAAGGTTATTGTTTTAAAAATTTAAAAACGTTTTCACCGTAGAAGTGAACAATAGAATACATGAATAGAGGCATACATTTGTGTCAAAAAAGGTCTTCCGCATTACAGAATTAACTAAAAAAAATCATTCTGTACATGTGTCCTGGTAGTGATATACGAACGGTATCCTTTGTTCCTTGTAAATAAGAGTGATATACGATTTGTGTCGTACCACGGTTTGTGTCTTTCAAGGTTATTAATGTTAAACAGTCTTCCCTGCAGTTTTACATTAACAGATATAACGAATTCCATATCTACACGCAACGAATTCATGACTCTGCTTATTGGCATTTGATAACAATTTGCACACGGCACACCGATAATTACGCCTTGTCATGTTACTTAAATTATACATATTGCGCAGTTCTCTCAAGTACAGACCTTCAATCAATTTTCCAACCACAAGCGGCTTGTTGGCAGAAATCATTATATTAAGTTTTTCCTCATTTGTTTAACTACAAATGCTGATTGTGAACTTTATGTTTCCAGAGATTGAAGTTTGATCCGTGATAACAAACCACTCGTAAATATATAAAAGCCTATCAATATCACCTTACACCTTATGAACAATAGGTGATTGCTGGGGTTGCTGTCAGATTGCCAATTGGGTATAAAATAAGGGGTCATGAGTTAGTTATTATTAGACTACACTTTCTTAGCCACATGTCGAGCAACATGATTGCGTTGGACTCAAGCACAATTCTAAACACGGCAAGCATATTGGGAAGGAATGCAAAGGTGGCCAAAGCCGTCGATCGCGTCCAGTACTCACTTCTTAAAGGGGCGGATGTAGAGCTGGACTTCCTGTTAACAGCAGAAGAAAAACTTGCCGCGGTTCTAAAGGCATGGGTTGATAAAGAAGGGACCAATGCTAACGCGAAAGCCTTAATGGATATACTCTGTCGAGGAGGATTTCCAGAGGCGGCTGGTAAGATGCAATCCTTTATGGTGGACGTTTTCTGATGTATACATCAATAGGGGAAATAAACTGCCTGTTACACCCTGCTTTCAATGGGAGTGGTTCAAATTACTCCAAGTAAGTCGTTTCGTAGTCACAAGAACTGCTTAATAAATACATTTTATTAACTGAATCCAATGGTTATTTTCATCAACCGTTATCTTATACGTCGGTTCAAAAAAACAAACCCGCACTGGGCACCTGCAATGTAATTATTTTCTCTGCCAAAACCAGAAACAAGGATGTTATGTATGACGCAAGGTTATAGTTTGAAACTCTACATCCTAGATCTCAAAATCAATGCTACGTAAGGGGCTGGTTTTGGTTACTGGCATACGCATCGGTGGTCCTCTCTTTTATCCAGTTCATTGCGATAGTACTCCAATTTTAAATCCAGCAGCTCCAATTGCTTTTTAGAAAAGTGCTTTGCTTCTGGCTTAAGGTGAGACGGATTACAAAATTGCGTTACAACATTTTTACAGGATTTAGCAAAGTATAAATACCTTGGTTTCCGCCGTTTTAATTTCGATATCGTTAATGGACTTCTTGGTCCTGGCAGTCCTGGATCCTTCAAACTTCTGCTCTCGTAGGCGCTTATATGTATCTTTCAGTACCTTCAGACTCTCTTCCTTGTTCCCATTGTGACTATAGCAAAGGCCTACCCAGTAATAAGTTTCAAGCGCTCTCCAGCTGTTTTGTTGCTGCAGGTGTACTCTAGTATCGTAAACTTTCAGCAACACGTTTAAGGCCTCTTCGTAATTTTTCATTTCATAATGACATCTCCCAATGCCATGCTGAGCCACTAGTATGTCTTCGTCATCTTCGCCAAAATGTTGTTTTTGAAAGCGTAAGACTTTGTCATAGATTGTTAAGGCCTCTTTCGGTTCAGACCTTCTGCACGAATTCGCCAGTTCGTTTCTTGCTCGTATCATTTGTCGTTTAGCATCGGGACTATCTGGATCGCATTGCAGATTGCTCTCTCTGGCCGAGAGCACGATCTGGAAATTTTGTTTTGCTTCCTTATATTTCCCTTCATCGTACAGGGTCAGGGCATCCTCGCGAAGAAGAATAGCATATGGTAAACAGTCTTGTGTTGAAAACAAATTTGTGTTCTTCTTAGCCTTTTCAACGATTAAGCGACAGTCTTCGAAACAGCCTAACTCTCTATAAGATTTTGCCGTCTCTTTAATTATGTTTACCATGGCATCTCTCAATTCAGGATTTTCGTCATATTGCGGTTCCACTGTCAACTGAAGAAATATTCTCGAAAGGTTGAGAGCCTTTGAAAATAGTTGCTTTTCAACCAAGCATTCCAAAAGTTGACTGACGGCATGGTACAAACCATGTGTTCCTTCGAGGAATCTTATGGTCCATTCACATAGTGAACAAAGGTGGCAAAGTTCAAGAGCTTCGTAATATGTAAACGTTATTGAATTCAAAATGGATTTCATTTCCGTGATACGTTGTCGGTCATTCTTGACTTTCCTCTGAATCTCAAATTGTATCACTTTGTTTACGGTTACCCTGCCCCATTCATCCATTGCAAGCAAAGCATATTTACTACAGTGCTCTAGAACACTTGTGACTTCTTCCCATTGTGTTGAGGATATGCTATGGCATAGGGAGTGTAGAAACTTAGGTTCAATGTCGCAAGGGTCAACAAGGGAAAGCAGTGTCAGTATGCGGCAGTTGTGTTCACGTTCCTACAAATTAGCTGCATTGTCATTGAATAGAGGGCTACAGAAGCAACTGTTGGGTTAAAACTTACAACATGGTAGTCCCACTGCAACGACCACTCAACAGCGCTTAAAACGCTTAATACGTCGCGATCATTCTTTAATATCTGTAAGTAAGAAATGAATGTCTCCGCATCCTCGTTACCTTCAGATAGGATTGCTGTGGCCAGATGCAGAGCGAGAGGGTGCAGCTCAATCGTTTCACAAACCAAGTCATGTGTCTCTTTGCGTGACATTACGTTAGCCATAAACAAGGTTGATTCTTCGGGAGACAGAGAGCCGAGGTTTATATGCTTCAAGGTGGGGAACAAATCCTGAAACCGCGTGATGACAATTACACTAGGTTGTTTTTCATTGCACTCCATGATGTAACGTAGTTCTTCACTGACTATCTCCACATCATCAATAAAGAGAACCCAGTCCCCCCATTTCTTTGACAACTTGCTTATGACATCGTTAAATACAACTGAAAATGGAGACGTGTAAAGGAGAGATAAGTCCACGTCCCCTAATAAAAGTGTCTTGCAGAGGTCGCGAACTGAATCTTTGACATCTTGGGTACTTGGCAGCTTCAGCCAAACGGTTGGAGTGCCCCCCATGAATAATTTGCTACATACACAATGCGCAAACGTTGTTTTGCCTGACCCTATAACCCCTGAAATCAGTATGCGCCTCTCGGCACGATTGACGTAGGTTAAAATTTTCTTCATCTCCTTTTCTCGTCCAACAAAACGTTTGAAGTATTTTGCGTATGGATCATCTTCCATCTGCCTACGAAGAACCGCCAGGTTTTCTACGAGTTATTACGGTAGGCATAAAGCTGCAGTTTTTGTTGATAAATGATTAGTTGCTTTTAATGTTACCCGCTAGTTTATTCCATTCCATGGTCCGCACAATATCGATAAGGTTGAAGATGGTTGCATTATCCCCTGCGTTGCTATTCCAAGTTGACAATATCTTCCTGAATATTTCGTAAGCAGGAGTGTCTTTCATATAAAAACACTTTTGCCAGAGACTTGTCTCCGCTGGATCCAAGTTTAACGTGTCTGCAAATTGGAGCCAATTACGGACTGCAGTGACATCAGCAGCCAGTATTCTAGCAAATTGGATGATATCGCGCTGCTCCATGACTGATATATAACTGTCGCTACTGGAGTAGCCGAAGTCGAACTGTTCATACACCTTAATTATGCCCCACTCATACCGTCGGCTATCTTATCAAACTTATGGTATATCTAGCTAAGTGTTCATCCATCATTCAATCAATGCTTCGGGAGACACGTAGTGCAATAAAACCGGAGAGAGGGGATTGTCGCTAGCGCTAACAGTACCGCTGCCGTCGTTTTTCACAAAACGTTTAATGGAATTCTGCAACTAATTTGGTATTCAACATTTCAAACTTAGTATCAAAAATTTCATATCAAATTTATGTACTAAAACTTTGGTAACCAAAGAGTTGGGTTGGAATTATGAGGACCGGGAGTTCAGTGATTAAAGGTCATCTTTATTCGGAGCAGTTGTAATCTAATCATAAAATTAGAAGACAGGGATTTCAGACTTCGGTTTGTCCAGCAAATCGTCATCCATGGTAAGAAGGGTCTGAAACCACAATGCATCATCAGATGACAATTCATTGCAAAAGTTTCATTGCATTCCAAAACTCACCATCAGGGAACAGAAAAGTGCGGCTGCGGATAAGAAGTGCCAAATGTCATGAGAATCGTAATAATCCATGAAAACACAGTTGGCATTTTTTGTTCTGGATTCCGCCGGCGATCGTTCCCAAAGCGTAACCACGTCACCAAAATACAGGAGTGACAATGCCCAAAGGAAAGCCGACAAACCTAAATACAG
>JAQGCL010000868.1:0-10797 GCA_034699605.1 Isotomiella paraminor
CTCTCGCGACAAGCTGTGGCGAATTGGCGTCAGCCTGGGATGACGAAGCGAAGGTCAGCTACATCTTCTGTGGCGACTGGTACGAGGATCACACAAAAATCTTCCGTTACAATCCTGCCAACCTACGATTGGACGTCATATCAAGAGAACTGCCGAATGTAAGGGGAAATCAAGGTGCAGTGATTGACAAGGCTACAGGGAACGTCTATGCAGTTGGAGGTTTTACATCGCCCTTCGATGGAATTGCACGATTTAACATCCACAGCGGGGCAGTGGATATCATTCGAGTGAACAATTACCCCGTGGCGACCGAAGACAACCGTTTCTATTTTCGAGCTGGAGTGGTTTTTATCGAGAAGCTGAGTCGCATTTATATGTTCGGTGGAGCTACCAGTACCCTTAATCCCTTTTGGGCAAATGCTACTGATGGAATTTGGTACATGGACGTCTAGATGATCTATAGGATTCGGATTACTATGATATAAACAAACTTATCCCTGTAAATAAACTATTTGAACATGTCAATCAATATCATGGGTATAATTTTTGTTGGCCTTAATGTTTAATCATTGAAAAAACGTACCATTTCCAACTACGTGTTATACGTATAGCTGACATAGCGTAGACAAAGATCGGCTTCATTTCAATTTTTAAGGTTCAATATCACCATTGACAAACCGTATTTCCGTTCTCCAAATTATAAGTATCGTATCATATCTGCTGTAATTTATGGTTTAAATAGATACCAATTTAATGCAAAGTCATGGTCACACAACATCAGAATTACCTGGCCTTGTACTAGTCCAATGATTTGCATTTTAATAAATTTTAGTTGATGGATAGTTCCATTGTCAACGTACAAGTAATTTTAACTTGTTAAAAGATAACCGTTTGAGTTATTTCTTCAAAAATGTAGTTTCGTCAAGTTTTTCATTTCTTTTTAGTTATCCATATTACATTTTTGCAACTCCGTCCGCCTAGAATATGGCATCATCTTGGACAACTCCAATGCATTTATTATTAGGTATGTCAAATGCAGAGCATTAAAACTTTCCAATTCTTAACCCGGAAGCTGACCGCATTCTTATTCGTTAATCGTGAAACAATACCCATTGTTACTCTTAACGACTCATCATTGTCTAGAGAGGAATTTAGAATGAATAGAACAATACTTTTTAATCCAGGTCACCCCACTCTACACAATAATTGTCAGTCTTTCACAATTAGTTGTGGTGAGAAGTGGCTGCCAATTAGCCTTCCCCTCGTCGCCAAATGAGTCACCGCAACCCTCTGGTTTGTTTTACCGTGAACCTGGTTTGTAGGATTATCCTAGAAAGCATTGGGTTTCACATGTATAAAGGTAAACAATGACCTTTCATTCTGGCCAATTTGCAAACCTGAATTATGATTATTTGTGTAGCAGGATATCAAGAGTTTCACTCTCATCCTCTTTGGATGGTTCCTCATCTACATGCCTGCGTGCAGACAGCTTTAACGCTATCCTGGATTTGAGAAACCGCATTCAACGAGGAAGCCTTGATCTGGATGCGTTTGGAGCAGTCGTTACGTCATTGGCACACCTGAGTCTTCGGAGCCATCCCTCTTAACGACAGTTGTAAAGTCTGCAACGATTGTTACCTTGCCGATTACAACTGTGCGATCATTTGTTCCCAAACATGCGTCAACAGTTGGTATACAATACATTTCCATTCGATTAAAATAGAAAGGCTGAATGTATATACATTCTGAATGCACTGCATTGCAATTTGGTGGTCTCAAATAACGGTCCTAGTCATTTTGTTGATAGATGAGAATCGAATAAAAACATATCGCCACTTCTTCACAGCTAAACGATATTTGGCAGGGGAAAGAATGAGTCAATGGTAATAGATGCACACAAGAAACCAAAGTACTAGCACATTTCAGAGCAACAATAAGCACTCCCGTCTGGTTGAAATGCCACTTGCAGCAACGTCACAAGAAACATGTGTTTCCATTCTATGGTCAAACAGAATACCAAGAATTGGATGGAAAACACCATTCCATTATTGCTCATATCAATGTCGTTTACCTTGATGTTCATGATAAGTACGAAGGTTCCCATTCCCATGAATGATGCAAAAACTTTGATACTTTTGCCATTTTCTTCTTTCGGACGTGTGCTTGCTAATAATGGGTTTCCATTCGCTGCAGTTCCCGTGCCCATTCTTTCAAGACATGCTAAACTACATTGTGCCTCTACGGTTGCAATTGACGGAAATCGAAGATTGGATGCAACCAGCATCCTTCGCACACGATGGTGGAAAGAACATAAGGTTTGCTACCTTTTAGTAATGCATGCCTTGCATTTTTAAACTTGTATCAAAAAGGCGGAAAATGTATTTCTGTGCGACATTGCTTCGACTTGCATTTTATGGACTCATTATTTTACTCAAAAAGGGGTTTAACACACATTCTACTTTCCCTGAACCTGCCGTCCACGTACTCACATTCATATGAGGTCCTGGTTTTGGCACGTGCCACCCATTTAAAGACGAGACGGAATGAACATGTCTTTATCTCGTTTCATTAAATATTCATAATCATGAGTGTCACAACCCTTCCACATGGAAGTTTCCACAGAAAGAGAATCGTAGATACATACATAGTTACGCTGTTGCTTTCCTTTTCACCCTGGCGTATGGAATTAATCATTTTTGACAGCATACCAAAATAACCCTTCAGCGTATGTAGACAGTATTTGTATGTAAAGTGAGGGCCCCGTTAAGAATCCACCAGCATCAGTTATTTCGGCCTATCAGTTCAAGCAGCGACGATATCCGATATTAATATATCCGATAATTGAAATTGGATATTGCGCATTAAGTAATCCGATATCCAATATATGAAATTAAGATATCCGATAATGTTTATCCGATATTACGCGTTAAGAAGTTTGATAAGGTTTATCCGACCTTACGAGTTAAGAAATCCGATAATGTTCGTCCGATATCTCCAATTTGCCATTAATAAATCCGATAATGTTCTTCTGATATTACGGGTGAGAGTGTTAGACAATTGATAATTAGTTAGTTTACCTTAATCAGTCGCCATGTGACCAGCGGCGTTATAGGAAGGAAGAAAACACACAGTTCCTTTATGCAAGATAGAGAGACAACAGTCAACTTTTATTCTCTTTCATTCATCATTCACCTCCAAGCCAAGACTTGCCCAAGAAGGCCAGGTACACACATTCATACACAGATATCTGGACAATGCAATTCTTTTCCACACAAAAAGCATTGCACACATTGTTGTATTCACATTCCGATATTTAATGGCTACCTAACTTTACTCGTTAAGAAATCCGAATAACGTTCATCCGATATCTTCAATTTGCCATTTGTGTTAAGAAATCCGATACATCGAGATTGGCGATCGGTCAACATCAAAATGGAAAACTGGGAATGCCCCAGCCCCACTGAACAAAGGTACACTTTAATTAGTAAGGTATCATGGTTCTGAGTAGAAAATATGCGTATAATTTCTAAACTTCATTCCCAACTTTCTCTTAGCTATAACACTTGCATCAACTGTAAGTTCGCACCAAGCATTTGTCCCCCTCAACTCCTTCCATTCTTAGTTCATCCGGAATTTGGGATGATTTCTCTATGAACTTGTACATCATCATAGCGCAAATTGTGGTCAAAAATTGAATTCATGGAAACTGAATTGGTAAAAAATTGAGGTTGGGAATTGTGGAAAAGTCTCGTATGTTCGATTATAGGATTTTTTGCAGAAAGTCAACCCATTTACCTCCGAACAGATATAATGTTGTTGCATTGCTGCCATACATTACATTATTGTTGCCATCCCAATCAAAGTTTGTCGTTTGTCGTATAAACATTAATGACAAGGTAACACACTTCTTAATTTAAGTCCTCGGCCGTTGCTCAAGTATTCAAGATAATGAAATGTAAAACGAAGATTCAGACTTCGAAGCCCTTCGTTTGTTTACTGAGTTCTATGACAAAATGGCATTAAGCCGGGTTAGCTTTCATTGTATACATAAACGTCTGACTGGTTTATAATTGCAGGCTTTGTCAGGTGTATGATCAAGTCGACATTCATTTTAGACGGTTGGGTAAATGCAGACGTTTTTTGGAGGGGCTAAACTTCCACTTGTGAGTACAGCGTGGTATGGTTCGTCCTGCAAACACAGCATTCTACAGCATCCCTACCTTGGAGCTGCTGCTATTGAACATTCCAGTGAATGATGCTGGTTGATGTTGATTCTGTTGTTTTATTGCAGTGTTTTACTGCTCCAAAGAGGACGTTCGCTTTACTACATCTTACAGCTTTTTGAAAACCGAAAAGACTATGTCCGCTTATTCTGCACCCCGTTACTAATTCCAGGATACTTCTATAGAAAAATCAACCCAACGCAATGTAATATTGCTACGGATCGATCTGTTTAAAAACACCATACTGCTAATAGATCGAAACCCTCATAATAACCAACTATACACACCATTCGCTGAGTACATATGTGACTCGTTAACTTTTATATTCGAAATAAGCATTTCGCCAAATCCATCCAGGCAGAGTAGTGTTGCCCCTCATGTACAAAAGAGGCGACTGGGCAATAGCAGTCTTCTCTTACTTTCGAAGTCCAAGTTCATTTCAATTACTGGGATCATAATTTTAACATCAACAAGGAAAGTAAAATAAGGCAGGTTCGATTGCCTTGTTTCATCAAATTTGGATAATTATACATGAAGCCTTGTCAGCTCTTGCTTTCATCTTTTTCTCAGATCCTTCAAAGCAACATCCAGTAAACTAAACTGACCTTTATCGGTGTCATCAACGCCGCTCGGGATCAATACGATTTGTTCGTTGTATGTGACCCTCAGATTCTGAGACCTTTTAACTCTAATAATTAATTCGAAACATCAATGACTTTAACTCATTAATATTAAATAAATTTAAATACCTCTGTCATCAGCTTTGCTCCGAAGCTTTGAGTGTGTTTGATTTGAATTGTCCTTTAGAAGATTTCTTGTGCGGTTGCAAGTCTTATCTAAAATATAAACAACAAATTTGTTTGGATATGACAATGAGCTACTACTTTGCTAAGGAATAAAAGTCCTTGTTTCAAAATACGCATTAGCATTGGAGGACACCCCACCACCAATCTAATCAAGTAAGACGGCGTGGTCCTCCTAACTCCTAGAATCTTTTTATAGAATACAACTTGCAATTGCTCTAATACCTCTACATATCGTAGACTCCAAATATGGCTACAATAGATTGCGCAGCTCTGTACAATTGAGCTAAATAAGTTCACCTTCGCATAAAAATTTGATGCTCGACTGCTAAATAGAACCTTCCACACTGCAGCAATGGCTGTTAAACCTTTTTGTTTGAAATGTAAGGAAGCACTCTTGAAAAGTCCAGAGGAGGTGAATGGCACTCCCAAGTATGTATACGTACCCACAATTTGAATCATCTCATTTTTCCCATAGTAGAACTTTTCCCCAGCACATAATCTTCCACCTTTTCTAAATACCATGACCTTCGTTAACTTTAAGTTGTGAGTCAGAAAAATAGGTATAGAGTATGTTGATTTTTCTCTGCAAATCTCCAGCCGACTCCGATAACAGAATCATATCGTCAGCAAATAGGAGAATGTACAAAAGCATTTTACGTGAAATCTTAACACCTTTATATCCGCTTTGAACTAATATTGCTTCAATATCTGCGATAAATAGTGAGAAAAGTAGAGGAAAAAGCGTTTCCCACTGAATCAGTACCACAAATTATTGTCTGAAAGGTTGTATGTGTATACTTTCACGCGTTCATTATTGACATCGGTAATACCAACCTTGTCGGAGTCAATTAGTATCAATGAAGCTGGCAGGGCCAAGTCAGGTTCCACAAACAAAACGCACAATCCACCATCCACATGGCCCATCCCGTCGTTACAAAGAGTATATCCTTTGACGAAGAAGCTCCAAGTGACAAAATGTCACATGGCCACGGGATACTAAAGGGATGCTCCCGTGGCCATAATCCCCGGCCACACATACCATGTCCGCGGTCAATACGCCATGGGATAATACGGGTAAAACTACAGGTAGAACTACAAGACCGGAGGCACTTGGGCTGAAAACCCTTGAACCGAAAATGGCTGGACTCAAAGAACTTGACAGAAAAAAACAGATATAGAAACTGCAGGCGTAGTTTGGGCTCCCTGTGTCGAACGGTATGTTGTAGTAAACGGACGATTTTTACGGGAGTCTGAAGGTTGGTGACGGTAAAGGGTTTGCGGAGTTACAAGACTACTTTAAGAGGCCACAAGGACTATTTCTATCAGAAGATCTCACGACTTCGCTGATATTTCTCCTGACCTACACCGCCTTCAACTCAAGTCTCCTGCACGCCTGGTCCATACGGTTCTTTAAATATTTGTCTAGTCTCAAATCCTTTCCGCATTTGAGGCAGAAAAAGAGCATTCGCCGGTGTAAATTAGTGTAACGCGCAATACCGGATAAAGATTACCAGATATGGGATAAGCATTATCGGATTTCTTAATGGTAAATTTGAGATATCGGATGAACGTTAGCGGATTTCTTAACGCGGAATATTGGATACCGGATGAAGAGTATCGAATTTCTAAATGGCAAATTTGGAATATCGGATGAACAGTATCGGATTTCTTTATGGCAAATTTGGAATATCGGATGAACAGTACTGGATTTCTTTATGACAAATTTGTGATATAGGATGAACATTCCGATGGGATATCGGATGAACATAAAAGACAGCATTGTAGGATTTGAGGACAATATATTTATGTTGGAGTCTGTCGGTGAAATTTCTGTGGCTTATAATGGTCAAAATCCCGCTGCGGCATCCCATTTGGTACGCGACGCCTTAAACCGTAAATTCGGGGATAAGCCATGGCTACTTGTGAAGACGTCCAAACCAGGTGCATTGAAATTTCCAAATCAATCAAATGAAAAGAAGAAAGAAGCAGAGGAAAGTTGCCGAGTACCGTATAAAAAGACATAAGGCAAGGTGAAGTGTAGCAGTATGTGGTAGCGGAGAATTAGATTGAGTGCGTTTTGAGAAAGAAATTAATTTTGTGAAAGTCGATAGTGCGGGGTTGAAATTTGTCAAATGGAGTAAATAAATGCGTAAATAATATCCTTGAAAACTGGCATTTTTACCCTTTTCATGACCTTGTTCATCAACTTTTGCTGCGGGAAGAAAATATCTCTTGACAATAATATTTCAGTTGATAAAATGTCGAGATCATTGAATAATATCAAAATCCCACCAGGTAGCATACAATAGCATAAAAGAAATGAAACGCCAAAAGTCGGTGTGTTGAGTATCAGAGGGACGATATTCAAAAACGTTCGAAACTTATCGTCTAAAGTCAAAACCATATGAAAAGTCAGCCGAGTTGAATCTCAAACAAAAAGGTGCTGGACTCATGTGTAAAATTATATGTTCCCAAAAAAAGACACCTACCGCTACACTCTTAAGTTTCGTAGGCGTCTCCATATTTTAATCTACCCGATAGGAAAGAATGTGCTCGAGAACCATCCGAGTCGTTTTACCCAGCAGGAAAAGTCCAACAATACAGGAAAAGTGTCCATTGCTGGACACTTTTCCTGTATTGCTGGTGCATGTATGTGTTGTATTTCCAACACTTACAACGTTACAAAATTTAACTTTACTCGTTTGAATATGATGGATGTATTTGGGCCGCTCCAGTTGTAAGGCAGTGCAATGAAGCCGGAATTGAGAGCTATGAACAATCTACGGATATTACTGGGCATTAGCAATGAAGAGCTAGTGCCATTCGCTTTGGCATTTATTGTGGGGGACTTTGCGTTTGAATTACGTTTGTCCCCCTTTCTGGACTTATTTCTGGACTATTGCGAAAATGTCTTCCAGGTGTCCCTATATAATCTATCCAGCCAAATACATTTGATAGTGTCAAACTGTTATGGTAATAAATTGTTACGAGTAATGACAGCATCGGTTATACAATTACGTCTGCCTTGCATATAGATACAGAGATAGGTTACTAACTCCCAGGGAAAACGCACGACTTACTACGACTATCAGTTTAAAATACATCAATTTTATAATACGATGTGATTGATTATACGGTACAGCGTCGTGATATTTGTTGTTTCATGTATGAATCAATTTAACTTTCGTAGAACTGAGGAATCAATTTCTGGCTGAGAGACAATAATCATTCTAAACTTATTGATTGGGAATCCTTATGTCAGACAGTGAAATTTAATCAGCAGCGGTGGTAACAAAAAATGATAAGGTTGTTTATGCAAGGGGATTATCCTGAAGTTGGATTTTTGAGTTTTGCTTGCATCCATTCATCTAGATTCATCCGTGTCAAAAAGATTAGATCCCTGTCACGAGGTGTTAAGCGTAAAGCGTGATTGAAATGATAGCAATTAGTTAAACACTTGCACAACTACTGCACAGACACCATCAGCCCTGCTGAAATAACGCCAAAAGTATGCCGTACCCAAAGGTCGTACATCTCACAACCTGCAAGACTTTCTTCTTCCTTCTGCTCACAATTGCCATAGCTTTGAACATCGCTGCTCAAAATGAAGAGCTCACTGCGTTTAAGTTGGATACCAAGTTGCCCCTACCCAAGTACAGCATGAATGCCATTTACGACGGAGACGATTGGGTGTACCTCGTTGGTGGCTACTCAGGGTCAGGACCGGAATCCGACGATATCCTTAGGTACAGCCTGTCAGCGGATAAAATAGAGGTTGTGGGACGATTGCTGGGACAAGGTCTAACTGCTGGCACTTCTCACTTTGATCAAGCCAACGGTCACATTTACTCATTTGGAGGCTTGAGGGCAACACACACAAATCGCTATGACATCGCAACCCAGGAGGTAGAAGAAGTCGGTGAACAGTCCCTTACTTACACCTGTACCCCTTGTAAGATGAGTGACAATATGTCCCTTATTTTCTGCGACGACACAGGTTGGTTCGGCCAATTGGCTGTTTATAAATTTACCGTAGGAGGAGGCATAGTACAAGAATGGTCTCTCGCGACAAGCTGTGGCGAATTGGCGTCAGCCTGGGATGACGAAGCGAAGGTCAGCTACATCTTCTGTGGCGACAGTTCCGATGATCACACAAAAATATTTCGTTACAATCCTGCCAACCTACGATTGGACGTCATATCAAGAGAACTGCCGAATGTAAGGGGAAATCAAAGAGCAGTGATTGACAAGGCTACAGGGAACGTCTATGCCGTTGGAGGTTTTACCTCGCCCTTCGATGGAATTGCACGCTTTAACATCGTTAGCGGAGCGGTGGATATCATTCGAGTGAAAAATTACCCAGTGGCTGACAAAGGCAACCTTTTCTATTTTCGGTCTGGAGTGGTTTTTATCGAGAAGCTGAGTCGCATTTACATGTTTGGTGGAGCAACTAGCACCGATAATCCATTTTGGGCAAATGCCACTGATGGGATTTGGTACATGGACGTCTAGATGGTCTATGATTCGGATTACACTGGATGGAATATACATTAACTTACTCCTGTAAATAAACTATTTGAGCGTGTCAATCAATATCATGAGTACTTTGGGCGCAATTCTTATCCCTTCCATTTCCAACTACGTGTTATGTAGCTGACACAGCGTAGACAAAAATCAGCGTCAATTCAAGGTTTCAATTCAACGTTCAACGTCACGGTTGACTAACCACATTTCTGTTCTCCGAGTTGTGATTATCACATCTGTAATTAAGGGATTAAGGAGTTACAAATTTAATGCGAAGGCATGGTGACATCACCACATCACAATTACTTGGCTTTGTACTCTCTTGATAATCACTCTAATCAATGTTACTTCATGGATCATTCCATTCTCAACTTACGACTTACTCGTACAACAAACTTACAACTGACTAAACCAAAAGGCATGACCAAAAGTGATCGAACGAACGAAAGTTCAACCGTAAGAAAATTATGATGAGAAGTTGTTCATTTTTTAAAAAGTGTAGTTTTGCCATTTTGGAAGAATTCATGCTAATTGCCGAAGTTTTTGCATACCATTTCATCTCATCCGTCTGTTCGCAGGCAGATAACCTGAACATCGCATCGTCTATGACGTCCATTAGTATTGCAAAAGTAGAACAGTAAAACTTTCCAATTCTAAACCCGGAAGCTGAGGGTATTCTTATCCACAATTGTTGGGAAACAATTCATATTGCTCCTCTTAACGACTCATCATTGTTTATACAGGAATTTAGAAACAATAGAACAATACTTTTTAATCCAGGTCAACTCACTCAGTTGCACAATGATTGTCAGTCTTCCTCAATGAATTGTGGGGAGAAGTAGCTGCAAACTCGTTTTTCCCTTATCGACTCAAATCCATAGTCTGTCACAGTCGACACGTCTCATTATACAATGATGCGGTCTCAATGTTCCCCAAAGAGTCCCCTCAACCCTCTGGTTTGTTACACCGTGAACCTGGTTTGTAGGATTATCCTACAAGCATTGGGTTTCACATGTATAGAGGTAAAAACTAACCTTTCATACCGGTCAATTGCCGACCTGAAATAAAATTATTTATTCAACAGGATATCAAGAGTTTCACCGTCATCCACCCAGGGTGATTCCTAATCTACTATTCCTGCGTGCAGACAGCTCCAACGGTATCCCCGATCCCAGACACTACCACCAAATCAGGAAGGCCTGGTTGCAGAAGCCGTAATGTTCCACTGGCATACCAGAGTCCAA
>JAQGCL010000869.1:0-10786 GCA_034699605.1 Isotomiella paraminor
CAAACCTCTGGGGGCAACATCCGGGTTCCTACTCCAGAGACGGAAGAGCGTGACAGTGTAGAGAGCCCCCATAATTATGAGTGGGATGACATAAGCGGATAGCATGAACACAATGTTAAATATATCGCGACTGTAAAACTCGTCATTGAATGCACACGATGACCCCAGCCCGCCCGCGTACCTGGAATGAAAATGTATCGCTTTCAGTGTTTGTTTAAATGTTTAGCTTCTTAAACGTATTCACTCGTAGTGCAGGACGTGGTGGGAGAAAAGGACGGGAAGGCAGGCCACCGTAGCGAATCCCCAAACGACTCCAATGGCTATGTACGCCTTGACGGTGGTGCATCGAGTTTCCAGGACCGGGTGTACAATAGCAAGAAAGCGTGCAAGGCTAATAAGAACAAGTGTGTAGCCAGACACACAGACGGAGAATATAGTCAAGTATTGGACCAACTTGCAACACCTGTTTAGAGAGCTGCCTCTTTATTTGGATACAAAATTAAAAGTTATTATTACCAGTCTCCAAAGTGCCACTGGTTTAGAGCATAACCAATTGCGTTGAAGGGTATGCAAAAAATGACGAAAAGAAGGTCCGCCAAGGCGAGGCTAACTATCAGGATGTTTGTCGGGGTCCTCATGACGGCTACGTATTTTCTTGATGTGACCACCAGAATGACCAACCCGTTGCCAAAGAGACCTACAATAAAAGTGATGCCAAAGAGAACGGGTGCGACGATGGATACTATCCTCAGGAGGTCCTATGCAAACAAAGCACGACTTCGGTTATTTTGAAGTGTATTCTGCCACAAAATAAATCACCACCTTTATACTTTGGCCAGATTGCGTGTCGGCCACCTCCATTATGGCATTGTCGAAACAGAAGGGCTCAATTGCAGATAGATTTGAACCGGTGCATGAGGAGACCTGAAGCTGGTTGGAAGCCATGATCGTTACTGCCACGTACTCTGAAAATGTCTTGACTTTATTTGTATTTTTCACAATACAAACAATTATTGCGATTCTTTGCTCTTTGTGAACATGCAAAACCTGTTTATTTTATGTCAACGTGGCGGACTAAACTTGCAATTTATGAGACCGGTTTTTACATTTCTTTTCATCCAGTCTAAACACGATAAGAAAAACCTCGCAATGAATGAATGTCTCTGCCTTCCTACCGGTGCTGTGCGTCTTCATGACTTGCTTTCCAAGTTTTTCATATACCAATCCTCCTATACTCGGTTGTGCAATGTGGCATAGCCCATTGCACCTAATTTAACCTAAAACTTCACTAAGCATCTCGAATTTAAACAAGTTTTCTGGATTCGTATCTATCTTTCAGTTTCACCCATTGAAAATAAACAACAAATGGGTAGACAAGGCTTCAAAGACTAGGAGGAGGAGGAGTCCTAAGACTCAGGCGGAGATGTCAAAGGATCAATTAGAATTGACAAAGGAGAGAATTGGTACGCACACCAAGAAATTTCAGGCCGACCAAGTCACCCACACTCTTGGTGACTGAGCATTTTTCATGCATCCGGCCAGATAGCACTTACTGGCTGATAACGTTAGCGCTGAACGAGTTCGCGGACGGGAATCTAAGTGAAATTCATCCATTCAGCAACTGTAGACGTAGCGGCGTGTGCAATAATGGGATCAACTCGCTTTTGAAGATGACCTTACTTCAATCCTGGAACGTTGATCGTGCATATTAAAGTTACCATCTCCAAATCGAGGTGGTGTGGGAAGTATGGTGGCCTCCAAGGGAGAATTTGTTCCTACTTTAACGCACTGTAGAAAACGCAGGTTAGCTGAGAATCAGTCTTAACTGAGTAGTTGACCAAGCTTTGTGTGATGTCAATAAATGCATTGACATTCTCCCAGCCGAGGCCTGTCGCCACCAGTTGCAAAACGTCACGGGCAACATGATTACTCTGGCTCATCAACCATAAGAGACTGGGAAATGTATTTGGCAGGGAAGTATTAGGGTTTTTTACAGCCATCGCTTGTATTGCATCCCAACCCGGCCGACGTTCTGGAGGTGTATGTTTTTCGTTGTTTCCGAGATGGTATTTGCTTTGACGGCCCTTCTAACTTTGGTAGCGCTTCCGCGGGAAATTACCCTTGTCCTCTTGGGACAGGTTGAAGAAAAGTCGACATTGTTTGAAGGCTGATGCTATCTGTACGAAACAGCTGCATTGTATATACCTTGGTGGCTGACATCATGGCTTGTCGTAGTATCTTACCGTATCTTCGGGAATGAAGTGGTTGAAGAGGTACACATACCCTGCGGTCGCGAAGCCAAAGACAAAAAAGTTAAACACAAATGAACGGTGCTTTCATTTTTTATTGTTGGGTTATTATTGTCATTTCATAAACTTAAAATTGCTCGCAAATTCTATGTAATATTGCAGGTTTTCAAGTGGAAAGTCCCCTGGATTTTATCACATTTACAAAATACTGCTTGGCAGTGAGTGGGGACATGAGAGGCCTCACGCCAGCCTCATCATCCGATGAGATATAATGGATGATAATTTGGTTCTCTGGCATTTTTTGGTTCAGTTTGTAGGATCCATCGCTCAGCTGATTGGTGGATGGTGGGATTGGTCTGTGCAGCTGTGAGTATGGACATAGTGTCAAACAGGCCACCAAAATATGCGAGGTTTACATACCACTGGGACGATCTGGCCGCCGGAAATTATACGCATTATGTTTCCTGCAATAAGAATGACGGAACCAGGGACTGGGTCCACTCTCACCCACTCAGCTGCTCCCATTATGTTCATTACCTACTCATATTCGATAGAGAATTATGACATATTCATTGGTGGACTGAAATGGTAGTGAGCACACCAACCTCTAAGCCCCCCACTTGATCCTGGTAGATGAGACTGATAAGGCCAAAGTCGATATGGTGAGGAGTGAACACTGTATTTGGTGGCAGCGTGTCCCCCTTCTTTAATCCCTTGTAAAGAAACGACGATAGCCGACTCATTGTCCGCACGGAAGAGTTATACAGACCCTGGGTAAGGTTGGCAAAGGTATTTGGGTCCCCAAAATCAAGCCCCGATGCAATGAGCTGAAGGGCCTCCGTGGCCACCTGCACACTCGCAGAATTGAACCAGTTCAGAGCGGGGAAAAAATGGGGAAGGGGCACGCTAGGCCTTGACACGGTGTCTTGGGTGACCTCGAAAGTTTCTCGCAGTTCAAATGGGATAGACCTTCTGTCGGTAGATTCGTTTGGTTTGACGTTCGTTTCGTTCGGATGGAAAAAGTCATTTTTATCCTGCCTTCCTAGGCGGAAAAATAGACGGCTTTGCTGGAAAACGGTAGCCAACTAAAAGCCAATTCAAAACAATTCAACGATCAAGACCATTGAACCATTACCGAGTCTTCAGGGATCGAGTGGTTGACGAGGTAGACCCATCCATCTTTCTGCAACATGTTAACCAGAACACGAGCTCTGTGGTTATCCGCCGGTGATATTCCCTCCTTCGCGTAGTCCTTACCCTGTAGCATGATGTAATTCTTGACGTGCGCAGGGAGTTGGGAGATGGAAGTGATGGCGGGAAAATGATGGAGTCCTATTGGGCAGACATAATGTGCCATGTGTTGGTAGAACGGTAAGAGATTACGTGGCGGGTAGGGACATTTTGGGATCTTTAGAGACGAAAACTGGTGTAAAATATCCAAGGACAAAATGAGAGACATGACCACTTTCTGAAAAATCATGTTTCTTTCAATGGTGGACGTTGGCAGTTGGAGTACAAATGGATGGATGGATTAAAAATGCAACAAAAGGTGATTACAGTGTCCTTTGTTCTTTTCAAAAAGTGAAAGCTGAGCGAATACACTCGTAATTATGGTAGTTGTTCTACCTTATTAAATCATCCGGCACAAATGACGCGTTATTAAGGAATCAAAATGGGTCATCGTCGGACGGTTCAGCTACTCCTTCTCTTCCTCCTCCTCGCCACTTTCTTTTACGTTTTTCTCACCCTGTATCCCCTAGCCACGTTGGGGGTACAGTTATGCAGCACCGAAACAACTTTTGGGAAAACCCAGTGCTTCAAATGAAGATGACAAAGTCGCTTGTCTCATTCCCACATAAATGTTTACCATGACACAGCTTCACCCACTTTTATTTATTCATTTAAAAGTATGCGTCACACAAAAACCGCGTTGGGAATAGACGGGGTGGTTTGGAAAATGTTGGTGAAGAGCTGTTTTGTGGATAGATGTGGAAAATTCAGCGGTTCCAATACAGCGTTGTCATCCGGTGTGAGAAAGTGGCAGATACTTTGTCGCACGGGTCTTCTTTTCGCAACTGTCAGGCTTCCATCTTCGTTTTCCAAGACGGCCGGAAGAGAGATACGATGCAGCTGCAGAGTGAATTATATTAGGTATCGAAAACAAAAAAGACGGTTATAGGTTTACCGTCGGTGTTATGACACCAGCCGACAAGATCTGTAAGGCACTTCCAGGTATCATCACGATAGAGCCAGGTATCGCGTCTAGAGACGTCCATCCCCCATTTACGCCGGCCACCTAACCCTCAATTTAGTACTTTCAGCCGCATCTACCTAAATTTTACTTTTAAATTGAGCACCTCAAGACCTCCAACTTGCTGCTGGTAGATCAAAGTCACCAGCCCAAAGTCCACGTGTGGGGGGAGGAAGACGGTCTTTGGGTAGAGAACTTCCCCCTCTTCCAAAGAGTAGTAAAAGAAGCTGGAAAGTGTCCCGATCCTCTTCACAGAAGCGTTGGTCACGCCACGCGTGAACCGTTCAAAAACTGTAGGGCCCCCGTCTAAGTCCAACCCAACCGAAATGAGCTCAAGGACCTCCTTCGTCACCCGCATCCCTTCAGCCTGCAGGCTCATCAAGGTGGACATGAGTGGGTTTGAACCGTTGGGCATCGTGTCCTGGACAACCTCAATAAATTCTCGGAGCCTGAGCTGCTTGAGGATATCGCCTTTTCCGAGTTCGTTCCTGCCAATCAATTATTCGGATAATTAGGTATATCATATGTCGGGGTTGGGCATTCTAACGTAGTAAAGTCCACATCCCCTTCTTCCTCCAACCGCAGGTTGAAAAATTCCCGACTCAGTTCAAACGCAGTCACAACCTGAAACACAAAAGTCAAACGTAACTAATCCAGACAACTCTCAAAAACGTCTCTGACCATGTCCTCCGGCACGGAATGGTTAAAAAGGTAGACGAATCCGTCGTTCCTCAAAAGTTGGATGAGTCCTCGAGCGCGGGTCAAGTCCCCCTCCGAAACGTTTTTTGAGGACAGCTCTTGGTTGTGGAGCACAAAATAATTTGGAGTGTGAGGTGGAATTTGTCTGATGGATGATATGTGCGGGAAATTGAATCCGGTGGGACAAACGGTATGGTCCTCTGACCAATAGTGTTTCTTCGCAAAACAACTTGAGGGATGGCGTCGTGCGGTGGTAACAAGGAAGACTGCAAGACAAATGGAAATTATGTAGAAGCTGGGTCGATCATTCTCTCGAATCTTATACAACATCTCAAGGCCGTAATGCTATAACAACTGATTTGTATATTTATTCTTAATAAGTCACCCTTAACGTTTCAATGGACCTTGCGAAATACTGAAAGTGGATTTATGGAATGTATGCAACTATTGACAAACAATAGAACAAAACCAACATTGTTTGCCATCCTTCCTTTCGGAGCCCATTCAATAATGATAAAGCATCACTTGCACCCATAAGCAAGTCACGTCGTTGGGACCTTACGACGTTTTATGAAATCATGTTTCGTTGGTATAAGTATAGGACCATATTCCACATCTTACGATCATAATCATACCATCTCGTAGATATGCCAATTGCAGGGTATCTGTACCTTCGCAACCACTCCATTTCTGAGAACACGGTATGAGACTACGGCCAGGATACATACTTCGATCTACATTATCTAGTACGGTAGGTGATAATATGTATTGGTTTCCCACAGATACAAACGGCATTCAAACAAAGCCAACTTTTCTTCAAGCTGTTCCTGCTGGAAAAGCAGATTTTTTTGGGGATTCGTCCTACAAACTCGAAGGGGCGGGAAAGAACAAATCATCCTCAAAACAGCAATAAGATAAATCCAGTCGAACTGCTTGAAGCTTGGGAAATGCGTCCCAAATGCGTCTCTGCCAAATGCGTTTCCCAGCCTTTTATGGTTTAAGAACGAGAGTAGTCATATCATGTCGCTTACGAAGATTTACAGCTGGTTGCAATAGCCCTTGAATTGGAAAATGTCAACGCATTTCTGGACGTCACGCGAGGATTGTACAGCGACTCGGTTAAGACTAGAACGAGGCTGACCATCGCATTCTACACTCCATTAGGGAAAGGACAGTTTTTCCTTGGAGAGCTTAATTGAAAAATTGTTCAACGATGTATACACTCGTCACGACCGTCTGGAATTTATCCACCTCTCAGCTTGTGTCATAAATTCCTACAGTTCTTGACTACGTTTATCCCCAAGCCAACTCAGAAAAGTGGATTCAACCGAGTTTGGACTTGTTTCCTTGATTGGAATAAAGAGCGGAGCCCCTTCATTGAATAAAATGTAGTCTAAAGTGAGAGGGGAAACGAAGATTTGAAAACGAGATATTCAATATCATAGAGGAGCGGAATGTTACAATGCTTAGGCGTACACAAAGGAAACCAATAATCATCAATTACCCAGTTTCATGTTTCTAAGGTTTGCTTTCCATTGTAGCCACTCAACTGCGCTTCCCAATACCTTCCAAAGAGACCATATTAAACGCCCAAAATCAAAAAGAAATGATTCCGACAGACAATTCTCATTCTGCCCTTTTAGATTCATTTCTCCGTAGAACAATAGTTGGTATAAGACTCTTAGCAAACCTTATCGGTAATACAAATAAAGATATCATTATCACAAATGACTACTTCAAATACTCAAAGTTTCCCGTACCTCCTGGAGATGAAGGATTGGGAAGGAACTCATCTGCTGTCATGGTCAAATCCAGAACGCCATATCTAATCAAATCCAGACTTCGTGTCCTTAACTTTGGAAACCAGGTTTGCAAATTTCTTCATCACCGCAAGACATTGAGGTTCTGACTTCCGGAGTCCTAGAGGGAAAATCGTTAGTTCCTTCACATTTGTTAGTTGGGACAACACGTCTTCGTTTTCGAACCAACACGTCAACCCTTGGGCGCAAATGTGAACCGTCTTTGTCATAAATCAAGTTCAGTTGAATGTAGTTCAGTTGACATTGAAAGCAAGAAGGCACGTATTAGGTATCTCATACATTCTCAATTTGACCAGTCCTTTTTCATACTGCCCCGCTGCTTCCTCTTCTCCTTATCTTCTTGACACACCTTCTGCTACAAATGTACCAAACGCTGCTGATATCCATCACCAACCAGTGTGGCATTGATATCAAAGCACTCCGTCTTCTTTACTCTGATTCTATGCATGTGGAAGGAGGAAGGGGAACCAGTATATCCTACAATGCACGTAGTACACCAGCTTGTATCATTACCACAGCATCGAGCCTGGAAGATAATATGACTTAATGCACGTTTCATTTAACATTTAATCTGTGTTTAGCCAACGGCGGTCTTACGGCACAAAATAATCCAAATGATGATATTTACAATACACCATAACAATTTGGACCTCATTGCCGGATTTGCCATTCGCCACTTTTTGCTTTGTTAAGGCTATGACTATATAACTTTGACACCAATGACTCATTGGAATGAATGGACATTGATGAGCCGATGTTTTTGACAATTTCCGATTCGTTGGTACTTTGCGTCCATCATTCCAAGCACAAAGCGTGACTGAGAAAAAACAGGAATAGCTGCTGCAACCGCAGAATGGTGAATGACGTATAAATCAATTCGAACAGGTTCATTTTTCATTTCATTTTTCAGCACCATAATATTCATGAAAGCCCTTATTCGGGGAAAACGACAAAACATAGTTGGAGAGAACAGGTTCCTAAGTCATAGTAAGTAACTACTACAATTTTGTTAACCAATTTGACACTTTTGGAAAAGGCTTTTGGAAAATCAGACAGCAAACTCAGTACACTCTCTTTCTTCTAAGTTGTATAACAGAGATCCATAAGCATCACCAGTGTGTCATGACATTTTCACCAATGTGGTAAACCCATAATCCAACTTATCATCACCGCGTCACATAACCAGTGCTGCAGAGAATAACAAAGTACCCGAGAAGAAGATTGGTTACGTGAAAAAAAACGTGAACGTTACCTTTTACTCCGTGCTGGTGGAAAAAGTTGATTCATCTATGCCAACCTCTAAGCGAAGGATTTGGCTCTTAGAAAGTTGATGCGGGACTGACCTGATCTTCGATCACAGATGTTGCATCTTTTGAAGCTCCTTTCGACACTTGTAGGCCTTCATACTATCTGGAGGCCGTGTGGACGTGTCGCCCAGTGACAGGTTTATTTAAAACTGCTTTGGCATCATCTTTGACAGCACACAAGAAAATAAAGAGGCGTTTACAGGCATTATAATTTACCATCATCCTGGCGGAGCCAGCTATGGCACAAGCCGAAAAGGGAATGATAACATTTTTTTAGTCGGATAATCTAATAAGATTTACTACACAGTTCAGGAATTCAACAGCTTCTTCATTCCGGTTTTGAAGACTCCAAACATTACGGGAGGACTTTCATATTTTGTATCCGGCACACGTGTCCATTCCTGACAATCTAGAAACATAACGACCATCGCCATCCCAATTTTGCATCTAGAACTAAAACAATTATTCTGTTGACCCGTCTAGACCACAACTTCCATTTATTTGAAATTGAATTTTGCAGACTTGAACCTCGTTGAGGAATTGTAAATTCTTGCCAACACTTGGTACTTCCACTTACCTAATGGGTATTTGGAAGTTCCAATTACTTATCAACGAACTATGCTGCAGGAGCCACCTTCATATTTATGCGAATCTAAAAAAACGGTGAAATCTAAAAGTCTTACTTTTGAGGTAGAGTGATGTGCCTCAAATACTCATCAGGTTTCGGATAAATATCCTTGTCGTTGGGAAAGGTTGACTCCAGAAGCAGCCTGTTATTGTAAAAGCCAAGTTTTTCTCCAGACAACCAAAAGCATCAAATTTGCAGAAAAATCTGGCTTTTACAATAACAGGCTGCTTCCGTAGTCTACCTTTCCCAAAGACTTTTTGAATGATACTACAAAGTCTTACGGAAAGATTAATTACCGGAGAAACTATTTTCGTGAACTTGAATGGAAACTACAAAGTCCTAGGTAAAGGTTGACTGCAGAAGCAGTCTGTTATGGTAAAAACCAAGTTTTTCTCCAGACAACCGAAAGCACCAAATCGGCAGAAAAACTTGGCTTTTACAATAACAGGCTGCTTCGGCAGTCTACCTTTCCCTAGGACTTTGTAGTATCCATTCAAGTTCACAAAAATCCTGGAGAAGTCCTGGACAGAGTGTGCCCAGTTTCAGGTCAATCGGACCACTAGGGGAAAATTTCCCCATGGGGGGTGTGGCTGGGGAGAATTTTGGCGGCACAATTTTTTTTTGGTCTACTTCCTCACCTAGAAGTCGGATGGGACCAAAAAGACCCCAAAATACTTTTTGCGTTTTTTTTCGGTCAGGCGCAACACTGCAACTCCAAGGCCGTCCGAGCACTTTTCTGTACTTGTAAATTCCATATTTGAATAGTGCACGCGGCTTATAACAACAGAATCATTCAAATATTACCCCACAAAACATGAAGTTATTCCTGGTGTTTTAAAATCTATTTATTTGCGTCATTCAGTCCCTGAAAGCTCACCTCATGAATAGGAGGACTTCAAGGTAATGTCAGGCATAACCTTATAACTTTATAACAGAAATTTTCATGGGCACTCCTGCTGGGGAGGACATGGCTAATAGGATAGCTGGCTGTTTTGCGGAGCCAAACCCCTGCTATACTAATTAGCCCAACGAAATAAATTTAAATTCATAATTACACGTTGCTATTGCGCTACCCAAATCACGTTTTATGACAATAAATTCTAATTCGTTTCATCTCTTTGCACATTTCTTCATCCCTCGGGGTAGATCCATCGCTCGGATTCTGGTAGCACCTAATTCACCTAGGTGGCGGTAGAGCTGGGCAGACTGAGGGTTTTCTTATACCTCTTCGCAGGGCTCTATGTCAGATAGTTCCGTGGTGCTTGGAATTTGGGGGTTAGAAGCCTACACTAAGGCAAGAAGTGGAGCAGATGTTCTTGTAACTAAGTGTGACCTTCAACAGCTGCGGACCGCACAGGTGTAGACCCCATCAATTATCTCCCTTTGTAGCCTTGCCTTCAAATTCATAATGTAGGAGATGGGGCAAAATGATGCGGCTTGCATTCGGCTGCACTACGTCATAGCCATTATGTGTATCCAACGTATTATTACCGCGGCTCAGCATTCCTTTGTAAACTACAATGGCACTATGAACGTCAACCGTTGCCTTCAAACGACAAGCGGAGCAATTGTCCAATAGCAATTACCCATTCAATTCCCAAAGCCCTAAGGAGCAACTACTCCCATCTGGGAAGCATAGTGGTAAGTTTTTCTCATTTTCCCCTTTGACACGGATTGATGCTCCCTCCCCTTCTACTCATCTCATTAGTAATCTATAATACAGAGAAATGAAGCTTATCTTGGTGCTTGCACTGGTGCTCGTCCTACTGGACTTCATCTCCGTGGGGCAGGCGGAGGCGGGGAAAGGTGAGACATAAGACTTAACCTGACAA
>JAQGCL010000870.1:0-10778 GCA_034699605.1 Isotomiella paraminor
CCTCGGTTCGTTTGCAACACTCCACATGACCTGTTAAGTTTAATTGCTTTAATTTTGAATACTTTGCTTTGTCTTTAATGGCACGATAAATCGTACCACGCTAGGGTGGTTCTTGTCTCTTTGAATTAGCAGTCGCATGTCCTCCTTGTGAGTCTCAAGTAGTTCAGGACCAAATTCTCTGTGGTATGACAATTAATTAATTAAAACGGGGGAAAGCAAGTGATGTAAATATATAAGCGACATATCCACTGACGTTAGTGAGACTGCTGAACATTCATCAATTATGACAATGCCCATCTCATCCACCAAGTCCATCAATTCCTCTGCATATGGGTAATGCGTTGTCCTGAAGTGTGGAGGAAAACGTATATTTGATTCTTATGCAACATGGGGTGCACGAACATACCTGTACGAATTTGCCCCTGTCCATTTGATTAAATTATGATCCTTGATCATAACCACTGGATCGAAAGCCCGACCATGAAGCTGTACACATATGAGCTTATCAAAGTGCCCCGGGGAGGATACGAAGTGTATTTTTTACACTTACAAAAAAGTCTTCGTGGCGTCCAAATCCAGTGAAATAAAATGGTCGACTGTTGTAGTAGCATACTACCTAAACCGCAAAAGGATACGTATCCATCAGGGTCTTCCACCGTCCCTATGATCCAAAATGGCCGTGGCAGCCATTGAATGACCATGGGTAAACTGAGATGGATGGTTGTCAGACATCATGTCCTAGTCAGAAGCATCCATCAGGCATTCCTTCATGATAGAGGACCCTACCCATCATCCTTTTTTACACCAAGGATGGATAAAAAAGTGTGAATATCCATCAGACCTATCCATCAGAATCTGTCACTATTAGGATGGAGAAAAATTACACTTTCTGTCCATCCATCCCCAACAACCAAACCATTCATAAAACACATGAAACATTGAAGTCCTTTTTGTCATGCAAAACTATTCCAAAATTGTGATGCATGAACAAAGCAGAAAAGTAAAGTTCTTCAAAGCATAGCCAGGTGGCCAGTTTCAGAGGAATCGCTACACACAAAAAACAACAGTCCATATCATCGTAGTGAGCAAGACGGTTCGCACTTCACAGACAAAAGCAAAACACCTTTTTGCAGTTTAACTAACAAATCGCATAAGGTTTTTGCCACAAAATTGTTGCAAAACCCCTCGTCATAATAAACAATGGATTTGTAATACTTGTGTAGCGTCCTAGGATTCATAAGTTCTCCCGGTTTCATGTCATACAGTGCATGGAAACTACTCAAATTAATTAATTTTAAGCGAATACTCCCATCATCAAAATAAAAAGTGTCTGATGCATAAATAAATTTGCAAAACTATAAATCCCTACAAATTTCCAACAACGAAGTGAATTATTCAATTGCTCACAGAAAGATGTTGTCATGTCATTAAAAAATCACTATTGATGTCCATAATGTATTTGTTTACTACAAAATGGACTCCCCGAAGAAAGTAGTCATCATCGTAAGTCCAAAGGGATAAGGCGTGACAGGAAATTAACATGAATTATCAACTGTGTTTAATCAAACTCCTAAACGACGATGGAGGAGCATGTCATTGTGTAAAAAGGAATATAGTTCATTCTTTTTACATGAAGTTAACTGAGGCAGAAAGGAATGTGATAAGTGAGAGAAGGTCAGATTTTTTGATCAACAAAGTCCAGTGTAGAATTGTGGCTAAACAAAGTACAAAAGTGCCTACAAAATCAGAGTTAACCTGTAAATTTTGCAATAAGTGTTTTAATGCAAAAAAATACTCCACACACATGAAGAGCGAGAAGAAAAAGCATGCCATTAGAAAGAAAGTGAATATTTATCGTTGTGAAGTTGTCAATTGTGTTACCAAACGAGGTAACAAAAATGTTCCAACGTGGTTTAAGTTGAGCTGGCAACTAAATAAACATCATCTGTCAAAGCATTGTCTCAGCAATCAACCAATCTCTCTATCGTTACCACCACCATCAATTTTCAAAGTAGGAGACAATGCTCTGGTTGTGCTAATTTTGGAGTACGAAAAGTTGTTTTTTATGCTGTTTGATGACGATGGAAAGGCATGCAAATGTAAAAAAAGAAACCATAAGCATTCCTTTTTCAACAGATTAGATCCACATCAACGTGACTCTCTGTTGACAGTTGTGAGTCGAATAAATGATTATCATTGTCCTCCATCTCAACCAAAACACACTTGTGTCATGTGTAATATTGACTTTGTCTCTTTAAAAGACCATAAAGCTCACAATGAAGCAAACCATGATGTCGAAGTGGAAATGAGAGTGTATGAGTGCAAATTCCCTGACTGTTGTTTAATCAGAGGTGAAAATATTAAAGTCAAAACATGGTTTGGAACATTCCCCCAGTTAGAACATCACTATTACCGGGACCATGTTCAAGAAATAGAGGGAGAAGACCTAGACTCTTGTGACTCCTCAAGTGACATGGAGATGTAAAATATTAATATGATGATGACGAAGATCCTTTATTACTCTATGCAACTATCCATCCAAAAAAACCCATCTGCCAGTCAGTAAGTCAAATGCATTCATTTTAGTTATACAAAACAGAGCATTGTTCGTGTGTGTTCATTTAGACTTAAGATACAATTTTATTCAAAAGGACTACTCATGACCAGCAGAAGTTAGTATAAATAGGTCACACGCTCCAATTTGCACAACAGTTATTGAAGATCAGTAATTAATAGCTGGAAATTCTGTGTTATAAACAGATTATTTATACTTATCATAAGTACAGAAAGATTTAAAAGTTCAAAGAGTGAGATTCAAATGATGGAACTTGAGAAGCCAAGGATCATGAACTTGGTTAAGTACCAGATCCACGTGAGGTTAGAATGTGTCCTAATTCAATTGCCTCGTTGACTCTTTCTTCCGCTAGAACAGGATCATACATGGGGTTGTGGAGACTTGGCATATCCTCTTGCACTCGAACATGGTTAAAAAAGAATCGTCTTCTCTTCATAACCCCCCAAATGCCTACATTCAAATAAGATGAAGTGATGACATGATACAATTACATTTATAAATCAGATAAACCTTACACAGTAAACATCCAAGAAAAGTAGCAACCGAGAGAAAAGCTATTGTGAAGACGTTGGCATGTCTACTTTGAGGTGGAGCTATCGTTGAGGTTAAGGGGGTGACAGTGGTAGTTGAGACTGGGCAGCTACCTCCAGGGGGGATGATATCTGGATGTATTCCGTTGGGAGTTAAGAAACATTCGTTGGAAATCCAAAAGCATTTCATTCGTATGCAGTGCAAACATTCTCTAACCCCCGAGCAAGCTTAAAAAACGAAAGTTTTTATTTATCTAACTTGATTAACGTGATAATTATTTACCTACCGTGAGTTTCACCCCCAGTTGAGAGAAGAATGAGAATGGAGACCAATAAACCTTTCATGGTCAGCACTGTAGTGAACTATTGTCGTTGATTGAAATATTAATATGTCCAAATAAATGAAATTATGTAATTGATGTTTTTTTTAGCAGTTTATTAACTGATAGCAAAGTATGAAAGAGATGACTTTAGTATAAAAAAATTCTCAAAAGCAGTTCGAAATAGCCGTCACAAGTTTCCCTCAAAGTTCAGTCTGAAATGAAAGTAATGGGGCAAGTTGGAATTGTGGTGTAAAAAACATGCATATGCCAAAGTATCGATGCCAAATATTTTTTAGTGTTGGTTAAAATGAAGATTCCATTTGAAGGCTGTATAAAGTGAACAAAATTATATATGCATTGAATAGTTTTTCAAAAAAAGAGACCAGAACAATTTTTTTTTGCAATTAAAAGTCTGATTTATGCAAGTAAAATTGATGAAAAATGAATGATAAGCTACATTTTAAAAATTTAGTCACTCTTCGTCAAACGTCCCCTTCATTATCATGGTTGTTGTGGCATGATTGTCTTCCTCCTCACTTCAGATTCTCTGGCCAGTTGTTATTCAAGGCTTCTTTCTCTGGAAATGGAAATAAGACATAATTAGAGACCGAATAAAAGAGACATGAAATAAGAGAATAGGAAATACCTTCTGCTGCAGTGTAAATCGGCTTCTGCTCAATGGTGTAGCCACCCCCACCAGTATAATTGATGGTTTTCACTGGCACCGGAGTCGAGGCCCTCAGAGGCTCCCCTTCCTCCCCGTAAACAGGATCCGAATAAGTCTCTGCAAATGAAACTGAGTTAAAATGTGTGTTCAAATAAGAAGAATGTCCAAAAATAACCTACCTGACCCCGATGGAATGGTGTGGACCGAGCCCCCACTAACGTTCGACACAACCGAATCTTCAGAACTTCCTGATCCTGACATGATGTGCACAACGGATGGATACTGTGTTTGAATTATTTGATTGAAATGGAATGAATGATTGATAGTATAACTGGAGTGTATTTTTCGTGTTTCCTAACTCAGTGAATAAATGGAAGTGAGAAGGGAAAATGGCTACTAGACGAATTGGGAAAAACAAGCTTGGGTATTTCGCAATTGCAACTACGCAGTTGACGCATCTCATCTCATCTCAAAGTCTTGTGTGTAAAAAAATGTCACAAAAAAAGAGAATTCATTGCCTTTGGTCTCCATCCACTCTCGCTTTCTTTGGCTCGAGTAACTTGTGTTTTCTCAGCCTGTGGTGGAGGACATCTATAGCAGTGTTGAACTCTAGTTCCACATCGGATGGGTAGGGAGTATGAATGAGGCATTTGTCAGCACTGTGGCACATTTGCAAATCTCATAAAGTCAGATCGGCAAATCTATCCATCTGAAAGTTGTTTCAGATGGATAGAACTTGAGAGAGACAGTCAAGGTGGTCCATGAAAACATGTTTCATGGATCATAAACATGGGAATTTCCATAAAAAATGTCTAGACATTTCCTTCTAGAGTCAAATAAGGAAAAATATGTTGACAAACCGAAAGTTTCTATATTCCTTTGAGGTAGAATTATGAAAGCATGGCATGCAGTGTGAAAGAGTTAAAAAAAGTCAGAAAGGAGGAATCGTTTGGTCTTTAGATTTGCGATTATAAGTACATTGCATTTTGTCCAAGTTGGTAAATAATCCAATCACTATGAAGAGGATGTATCGTTGTCTTATTCTTTTCCTTTTTGCATCATCTCCCATCTTTGCATTCCATTGTGCAACAGGAAAACAAAACTGTACAAAGTGTGTCAATCTTGGGTGTACCTACATCCAATTTGCTGCAGGATTATCATTTCACTGCCTGGCACGAGGGCATCGTTTCACTGAAAAACTTGCGTTTCGTGTCGTCAATGAAATTGAGTGTCAGAGATTGTGAGTTGACATGACAAATTTTCATTGATTCAATGTGCCCACCTAAATGTGTTAATTATTTTCAGAAATCAATATGACACACAAACAACACAAGGTCCCATTCTAATCAGCAACGTTCGTCATCAAACGTAAGTCATAGCAAACTATGTCAAGTTTAATCATTCATTCTTTCATTCATGAAATGTAGAATGCCAGACTTTTTGAGCAGCAGCTCCACTATTACTACCACTCCTCCTCCTCCTCCTCCTCCAGGTCAATCAATAAATGATGTTGTTCAGTGTCAAGATGTCAAACAAGGACACAAATGGGAACTGCGATGTCTCCAATGTCTGGAATTCGTCAAGATAGGGGAGATTATGATGTTGGAGGACAAGAAGGAACTCCTGTCAGCAGTTAAGCATGCAAAAAGGATGAGACGCTGTCTCCGAAGTTTTTAGTTAGGTACATTAATAAACTTGAGTAGTCTTAATTTGACTTTACAACTCAAATGTACTTTGTCTTTGTCTTGAAATAAATCAACTTGCTTTTGGGAAAGCTGAGACTGTTGTATATCATGAACGGAAAGTCTAATAAGAATGATGACGAGGGTGAGAGTTTATATACTCTTTAGTTTCTGAAATATTTCATACGTTCGTATTAATTTTAGCCAAGGAACGTGAGGCCATTCGAAAACTCGCAAGACAATTTGTGCTAGACCAGGCCAAGGTGGACAATCGGTATAATGATGAAGAGGAAGGGAGTGCTGGGAAGAAGAAGACAAATCCTGTACGGGGTAGAGAAAAGGAGAGACAACAAGCGTCCTCAAGAGACTCGAGCACTTCATCGTCTTCCTCATCATCATCATCCTCCTCCTCCTCTTCGTCTTCCTCATCGTCTTCAAGTGGCAGTGGGGAGACTGACTTTGAAAGAGAGGAACCGCAAAAGTCAGTGAAGGAAACGTTCATTGAGATGGAAGCCAGGGACGAGGACGAGGGATTGGTGATGGAAAATCTACCTGTCCAAGTGGATACCACGGATCCACCGACCTATCCACAACCTGAAATTGGATACTGCTGGGAATGGACAGAAGTTGACTATGTATTTCCTCAAATAAGAAAGGAAGAAGTCATCGTGCATGATGGAAAAACTGTAAGTGTGTAAGCATGTTTAGTAGCTAAAAGTCTAAACTTTGACTTTATAGAAAATAGACATCCCTCTGGACCCCTACCAGTACTTCACAGTTGCCATTTGGAAGGATGAAAAAATTCGTGCCAAGTGGTTGCCTAAGGGGAAAGGGAAGGAGTATGAGAAGGCGTACCCCGACTCGGACGACAAGAAATATCATAAAATCCTCCACCTTCGTCATCTGTTCCCGCTTTATGCCAGAGTGATGCCAGGAATGACCTACACCAAGGAACCTCCTCATTCGGTAACTTCCTTTGGACCCTACAAAACTCTGCAGTTGTGGGTCCGCTACAACTACGGCATATGGAAGGACATCGTCAAGACCTATGATTTTTCAGTCATCATTGATCAGGCAACGATCGAATATTTGAAGGCAAGGATACCCGACTTAGCCAGCAAGAATGAAAAGAAGACGCCTCGAGTGGTAATGGAGGACCTGTTGGATCAGAAAAAAGCTCATTATAAGACGTCGTCCAAAAAGAAAGGTAGAGACATAACCAATGTTCGATTGACTTAAAACAACTTTGACTTTGGTTTGTTTAGTTCCTCCTAGTGAGAATGAGGAGGATGAAGACGAGGAGGACGAGGAGGGGGGTGAAGAGGACGCCGATGAGAATGGGAATTTAAAAGGGTTTGTTACGGATAAAGTCGATCCATCAGATTACGATACCAGTGAAGAGGAGGCCGAATCCACCAGCGACGAGGAATATAGTCCACCAAAGTCTAAAAAAGGGAAAAGAAGTCATCATGGAAAGAAGGACAAGAAGAGAAAGGAAAAGAAGAAATCCAAGAAAGAGAATAACAGAGCGAAAGAAAAAAAGAACAAAGCATCCACCCCGGGAGTCTCAACGTCAAAAACGACTACCCCAGAAGCCTCAACTTCAAAATGTGAATTAACCCCCTTTCAGAAAATACATCAAAAATCTGTGGATGATAAAAAGAATAAACCGACTTTAAATGGACCAGTGAAGAATGCGGAGATTGAAATTGTGAAACAAATAAAGCCTGTGGTGGATAACAGTCTACTCGAGGACATTGGAGGTAAAATTTTGCTGACCCCGAAGACGAAGATTCAATCCATCCTTTCGAAGAAGACGGAGCCAGCAAAATGTTTTCAAAATGTTATAACTCTACCACGTGTGGCCACCCGAGCATTTTGCAGAGGGTCGTACAACTATAACTGGCAAGAAATACTGCAATGTTCAGTCCGGCAGAACCCAGAGCCTACCATGTTTTCCATGGAGAGGATTAAGCAACTGATTGTCAACGACCAGCGGATCGCCGTTCAAGCTGGGACAGTCTCCCTCCATTCATTTTTCGTCAAAGGAAGTGGAAGAGACAAGCTGTGTCTTCAGCAAAAGCGTGGAGGAGACTCAAGCTTCATTGTGCTGGAGGAAATCGAAATACATCTTCTCATCAGTGGACTTAAGGAAGCCCAACACAACTTGGCCAAAACAGCAATCAGTCGTAATTGGGACTTTCGAATTGGAAAAGCTGACTCTGACCTATCAGATCTAACCATCCAGCATGGGCATTTGAAGAAAAAACTTGAAACGTGCGACTCCCAGAAACGGATCCCTAGATATCAGGCGGAATTGAAAGGTACAAAACATAAATTTAATGAAGTGTACTGAGTAAACAATTAACTGTTTTTATAGATATACACGAGAAAGTCCAGGAACAGACCGAGTTGCTCAAGAAACTGCGCGAGTCAAAGGAGCATGCCGAGACGTGGATACAGTTCAACAGGGGAGAGCTGAAGAACCTCATAGATGAAGAGTTCGTCGTGACCCGACTGTAATCATGAAATAAATGAACGTGTAGTCAATAAAACTTGTAGTGGATACAAAGAGTAGTTGATAGTCGATGGATAGAATGACCAATCTGTACTCGATGGATAAAATTATTACAATGTCAACTTATGTTGGGATTATATTATCATTATACATCTGTCAGTATCGATAATAAAAGATGTCAATAAACTATGAATAATATCAAAAATAAAACCCTTTCATTGGGAAAAAAGTAAAGACAGTCTTGACCTTGTACCTGGTTTAATAAACTTCCGCGAAATGTTTGATATACACTCCAGTCAACTGTGTTTCACTCGCAGTCTGTTGTCAACTGTTGCCATGAGAACATCACAATGGAATTGAACAAGGCTAGTTCCAAGTGTCGACCAAAAGTAGTCAAATTTGATTTACGAAAGTTACCAAACGACGTGTTGAAGGTCATTTTAAAACAAGTCAGTGAGTTGGAGGATGTGAAAGATTTACGGTTGGTGAGTAAGAGATGGGAGAAACTCGGACTAGGTGAACTTCTTAACCGAGGGGTACTGGATTTGAGACGACTTGGACGATGGGAAATTAAAGAGTATGTGAAGTTGTTTAAATCCAGGTGTCATTCAACGATCATGTTTCGAGAATTTATTTACTCAATGTACGACGATGAAGGGAAATTATTACTGAATGTGTTTGACGGGTTCTTGTGTGATCACCGATGGGGAAACCTACGCACACTTTACATCACCATGTTTGCAGGAGATTACGGAACCGTGCTTGAAAAATTGCAAAAAGTCAAGACTCTGCGCCATCTGCATGTAACAATAATTTACCCCGAATCATCAATGCCCGTGTGGAAGCGACATAAGCTTCAAACAACGTTTGAGCTTTCAACAATAACAACTCTGGGTTTTCGCATTGCCGAAATTGAAGTAAATCCAACCCTCGACAAAGTTTTCAAGATTGTCAATAAGTACTATTGTCCTGAATGGACTAAGGGTCTTAAGAACATGTTAAAAGCTTTTCCAAATGTGACGAAATGGGAAGAGTGTCAAAACTGTTCACCCCATAGGATCCCCGTAGGACTTCTGGAAACACTGGAAATAGAAAAAGTTGTGCTTGGAAACGATTGCATGGCTTGTGCTTTTTCTGGAACTGAGAAAACTGGTTACCAATCTTCAGAATGTTCACCACACACCCATCCTTATTTTAAATACGAAGAGATACAAAGCAACAAGAGGAGATTTGACAAAATGTGTCCAGAGATACTGATGGGAATAGTAAAGCTGGTAGACAAGGTGGAGGACTTGAAAAATCTACGCTTGGTCTGTAAGGTTTTCGCTGCACCTGGACTAGACCAAATGCTGAAACGGGGGATGGTGGATTTGAGAGGACGTGGAACACGTGCAATGATAAAATATCGCAAGATTTTTCCAAACCGATGTCACTCTATTGTTATGTTTCGCGAGTTCATCTATTCACCATATGATGATGGAGCTGCCAAGCTATTCCTGGAACTATACCATTTTATCAGGAATTATGACAATGGATGTTTGAAAAAGTTATATGTGGCTATGAAGTTTGAAGATTACGGAAAGGTGATGAAGTTACTGGAATCGCTGAACCATTTACAATTTCTACATGTTACAATATTTTTTTCTTCTGAATGGAACACCTTCCTCCCCGGCTCAAGTGACCAGAAGTATGAACCCAATTGTATACTACCCAACATAGACGCAGTTAATTTCCGATGGGCATACATTCGAAAAACAGATGCAGGCGACGTACAATATGAAGGTAGAAGCAATCATTGGAAGTGGATAAAAAATGCTGAAAACATGATGGCAATATTTACAAATCTTCAATACTACGTGCCCTGTCAAGTTTGTTCCACTGCTCTTCCAGAGGGGCTAATTGAAAAACGGAATTTGACGGTTAAACCATCAGGCGGAGTTCGAAAGCCATGGCATGGTTGTAGGGCATGTCGGGAAGAGGACCATGGAGTGGGGTTCATGTCAGAGTTTACAAGATATTGTTGCCGCGATCCAACAGGGTCTAAACGATTTGGTTATTTCTACGGCAATGACTGGACCAGACATCCATGAAGAATTGTGTAAGGACTATATGCATAAGGATAAATATACCATTTCATAATATTTTTATATTCAACAGGACCGACTAATACAATGCCATGGATCAAGTAGTAGATGAAATGTAGTGTACAACATATAAGGATGGATAGACGCCGATGGATAGAGGAAGGATGGATAGAGTCAAATAAAAAACGTCATGGATCCAGTAGTAAATGAAAATGTGGTGTACAACATATAATGATGGATAGATGAAGGATGGATAGAGTCAAGTAAAAAAATAAAATGTCATGGATCCAGTAGTAAATGAAATGTAGTGAACAACATGTAAGGATAGAGTTAAATAAATATATTACAGTTTATTTCATTTTAATAAATTGTTCATAAGTTATCCAATCTTTGCATTCC
>JAQGCL010000871.1:0-10768 GCA_034699605.1 Isotomiella paraminor
ACTGGGAACGAGTCAATTTCAGAGGAGGAAGAGGATGAGGAAGGATTGTCGCCGGATCCTGGTATTATGGTTCCTGGTCTGAAGTAAGTAAAAACAAAACAGTATAACGTTTACGGACAAACTAAAGTCTAATATTTACATACAGGAGGAAAATGTTTCAGAGAAATGCTGGGGCAAAGAAAATCAATTCAGTGATTCTAATTGAACACGAGACAGACATAGTTCGTCAGGGTGTGAATGAAGTAGACAGAGCCCACCAGTTCCTCAAGATTGCATTTGGATATGGAAGAAGGATTAGCACAGAAGAGTTGATCAAAAGTGTTAAATATCAAGCTATGTTGATGTTCTTGAAAGACCCTCTGAATCTTACATCAGACTACTTTTCATACTTCTTATCGTCACCGAAGACTGATTCGGCATCAACTGGACATGGTCAAGTGAACAGTATACGATGGGATAATGAGCGGGAAACTATCGCTATCACTGGTTTTAAAATACCGGACAAGCGGACTTTGAAAGATAGGATACCGGGACAACACATGAAGTTTGTTCGTTTTAGATCCCATAAATGCAGATGCAATTTCTGCACCAACCGCTGTCGATTGAACCAATACAAATCACTTCAAGTTAAGGGTCGGTGTGATAAATGTCACAAAACAGACAAAATAGTAGATCAGTATTCATGGGAACGGCCACGTCAGTTGTCAGGTAATGTTATCGGGACAACACCACTGGTAACAACGCCCTCAACCTCAAGTGAACCGTCAAGTGGAGAAAGTGTTGATAAGCAAGTGGAAACTTCTTCAGAATCCAGGCAATCTTTCATCCTAGCAAATCCTATGCCCAACATTGACACGCGTTCCATTAAAAACCATGTATCAACACACACCAAAGCGTCTGAGGAGGAAAGCGTCAATGTTTTCAGTCCCGACATGTCCCCTCATTCACCAGTTACTACAGAGGAAGAGGAAAGGAGTAATGATCTAGTAAATGTAAGACCATAAATCTTACAATGCCACAAAGTCATTATTTGTGCATGTGAATTTTGTTTTGTAGGGAACTGGGAACGAGTCAATTTCAGAGGAGGAAGAGGATGAGGAAGGATTGTCGCCGGATCCTGGTATTATGGTTCCTGGTCTGAAGTAAGTAAAAACAAAACAGTATAACGTTTACGGACAAACTAAAGTCTAATATTTACATACAGGAGGAAAATGTTTCAGAGAAATGCTGGGGCAAAGAAAATCAACTCAGTGATTCTAAGTGAAGAGGAATCAGACATGGTTCGTCAGGGTGTGAATGAAATTGACAGAGCCCACATATTCTTCAAGATTGCATTTGGCTATGGAAGAGGGATAAGCACAGAGGACTTGATCAAAAGTGAGAAATATCAAGAGATGTTGGAGTTCTTAAAAGACCGTCAGAATTGTGCCTCAGATTATTTCTCATACTTTTTATCTTCACTGAAAACTGATTTGCCGTCAACAAGACATGGTCAAGTGAACCGTATACGATGGGATCCCGAGCGCGAAACTATTACCGTAACCTGGTTTAAAATATGGGACAAACGGACTTTGAAAGATAGAATACCACTGAAGTACTTTGATTCCATGGCATATAAATGCAGATGTCAATTCTGCACCAACAGGTGTCGATTGAACCAACAAAAATCATTTCAACGGAAGGGTCGGTGTGATAAATGTCAGAAGGCAAACAATGTAGTACCTCAGTATTCATTCCAAACGTCACGTCATTTATCCAGTACGGAGCGTAAATCTATTGCTGTCTTTGTAACAGCACCGTTAGCAACGCCCTCAACTCCATGTGGATCGTCAACTGGACAAAGCGATTGCCCAGGAAATGTAAGATCATAAATTGTCTAACACAATCCATTCTTTGTGGATGTCAACTTTGTTTTGTAGAGAACTGGGAATGATCCGATTTTGATGGTGGACGCGATATCTAGAAACATGTCACTTGATCCTGGGATTATAGTTCCTAGTTTCAAGTAAGTAAACACAAGTGATATTTTTTTTACTAAAACTTTTTGATTTGATTTTTGATTTATTTATCTACAGAAGGAAGAGGTATACCGTTCTGCGAAATAATGAAAGTGTTCTGAGAGTTTTCAACTCTGTGATTTTAAGTGAAGAGGAGTCAGACATAGTTCGTCGAGGTGAGAATGAAATAGACAGAGCCCACGAGTTTCTCACCATTGTACTTGGCTTTGGAAGACTGACTAGCACGGAAGAGTTGGTCAATAGTGATATATATCAAGCGATGCTGAAATTCTTAAAGAAACATAGATCAGAAAAATATGCAACAGATTATTTTTCATATTTCATACGTTCAAACAAAACAACTTTGAGGTCAAGAGGATTTTCGAAAGTGTGCCTTATTTGGTGGAATGATGAGCGAGAAGCTATTTCCGTCACTTGTTTCAGAATATTTAACAAACAGACTTTAAGAGGAATGATTGCAGAATCTAGAACGAATAGTAAATTTGAGAGGTATTCTGGCGGTACGTTTCATAAATGCAGGTGTCAATTCTGCATCAGAACATGTCAAACGTTTGGACAACAAGCGTTTCAAGTTATGGGCCGGTGTGGTAAATGTCACAATGCAAACAAAATAGTAGATCAGTATTCATCGCAATTGTCACGTCAGTTATCCAGTACGGAGAGTAGTTCTAATGGTGTCTGTGGAACACCGGCGTCCATAACTCAATAAAATATTATTTATTTAAGCCTTTTAGTACTAGAGTATGTCCTGTCGCGTAAAGAAAATTGTCGTGGAGACTTCCTGATACGGTAAAATCAAATTGTATATGTAAAGCTGATGTGATTTGTATTCTCGTGTGTACTTCTAAAGAATAGTTTTAACTGTATAGTTTTTCAGTTTCAATTACATTGTTTTAAGAATTTATCGTTATTCTTATATGCAGTAAGTTTATACAAGTAAAATTTCATGCCTGTGTATTATAATTGATTCTAAAACATTTATTGTCTGGGGTATGCTGAGAATCGCAGTCGTAGTTAGTAGGAAGAAGCTAGTCCACACATAAGCATAATCTGAACAGAATATGGTAACGATTTTTGTTGACTTCATCTTGAGGGACAAGTAAAATACTGTTTATCAGAGTCAAAATTATTGTGGGTGCCACAATCAATTCCAACGCGAAGCGCACAGCTTCGCTGGACAATCTTAATCTGTCTCGTAGATAAAGTCAAAATACGTCTCAATCTGCCTCCTTCATGGTTTTACCGATGTGTTGTGCAAATCGACAAAGAATATAATAACTAATGGAGAAGAATTAGTCAACATGGGACTTTATCCAATTTTTTTAATCAAAGAGAAGGGCTATTATATGATGGAATATAGTACAATGGAATACATCATGAGAAAAACCTTTATTTGTGTCCAGGATTTTGTTAACTTACAAATGCAAGTGAAAAAACGTGAACATCCGTCACAAGAATACACCATGTAATGCTTCCCGACTGACTGGTCACCATGTAACCGCAAATGCAGGTGTCTAACATAATTGCAAGCCATTAAAGTTTAACTGATGCGAGAATGTTTCCTCTGCAAAGCAAAAATCTGTCAACTTCAGTATTCAACGGAACTAATAATTTGGTTGTCTCTCAACACATTCAAAGCGAACTTGGTCCCAGTGTCTTTTCTTGTGCATTCAACAACCTGAACAGTTTTGATGGCAACGGGCGGCATACTTCCTCTGATTTTGGTAAGACAAGGAGATGACAAAGGATAAGGAATAGGAGGAGGAGGATGAGTTGGGCTTTCATGCATGGATTCGACAACTATGGTATGGAGTAACGAAAAGACTATAGTCTGTGTCTATGAAAAACGTAGGAAGAGGAGGACTTGCTTGATTTGATTAAGTATAAAATGAGTTGGCTTGACTATTTTAGTTATGATGATAACTCTCCTCTGGGTGATATTTGGAGGTCTCGTCTTACACAGTACTGCAATAATCCTACTGGAGTTACCCAGACAGCCTACATTGTGAACAAACAAATCAAATATATGTAGTATAGCCTCAGTAATAAATAATCTTTGCGAATTTTACAAAATCCAAACAAGGGGCCTCTAAATGAAGTGATTTTCAAAACTATAGGCATCCATGTCTCAGTGTGCATCATTCTGTTGCCAGTGCAACCAATCCAATTTTTTACCGTTACCACGACAAAAAGAAGATAAAAATTAATATCATTTTATATCGTATCCCCTGTGACACGGTCACCCCTGTGAACAAAAAAACGAACTGTGAACAATAAAAATCGCCATTAAACGAAGACACCAAGAATATGTGATATAGTCAGCTTATGAATGGATCGCCACTCTCCAACCCCCCCGTACCACATAACATATACCACCCAATGATGGCTCTTGAGACGCGTCTTCATCGTTGTCAACAAATTAACATTCAAAATACCATCATTTCAGATTAGGCATTGAGTCAGGCCTAGAGTCAAAAGTTGTTGGTCCATTCAAGTCTTCGTCGTTGTTGTTTTACATGTGTGGTAAGCTCTATTATCGTGAACATTGATGGCACATGTAGATTCATTGATGATAAGTTGACTACACTTGGAGCAACTTCGTTAATGAGAAGATATTACAATTACAATGGTAACATGACCACAAGGTATGTTTCGGACCTTTGAAAGGTTAAAAATTTCAATTTTATAAAAATATGAAAACCTTCAAAACACAATATTAAAAAATTCCAAGCCTAATATTTAGAGTGTTTTGACTGGTAAAAAAAATCTATAATGCAAACCAAAATCGGCTTGCCCAGAGATCATGAGAATATGTGTACGCAGCGTAAACTTATTTTCATGATCTCTGGGCAAGCCCTGATTCTAATGGCCTGTTACCTTTATTTCGTTTTTGGGGAAGATGGGACAGGTCCTGTGATTTATGGCCGATGATAGTTTGCTGGACTAAACATGAAAACCAGTTGGATCAATCATTGTTGGCATGTCAACAGCAGCTTTGTCGTAGTCAAATCTTGCATTGAATTGATTAATGAATGTAAATGTCATGGAGATTGGGAAAAGACGAGCCATTTGAGATACGTTGGATTATGAAAAGACGTTTGACTATACGAAATTTCATGAATTTGAATGAAGTATATAACTTCTCTACCACGGCACACACTACGGTAGGCTTTGGCTCTATTGAAAGGTGAGAATCCATTTTTTCGATTTTCCTGAAAATCTCCAAACATTGTTCTACTAAAAAAATTGTTTAAAAGAAAAAAAATTATAAAAAAACTAATGTTTTGAAAAAGGTTGTATTCCATTCATCTTATGTCATATTTGATGTCTCAAATTGCCTCTCAAGAGTTGTTGCTCCATGTTTACTCTCTTCTGTCTGTCTTCCTTCGCGACAGCCTCCTTCACTATCTTCATGTTTCTTAGGGCTGGACCACAGAGACCATCTGCATTCGACAGAGAGTCCAGCAAAAGAAACTTTTCTGTCACAATCATCCTGGGCAATAAACAATGATCAGAGAAGGGTCAGTGGTTGTCATCGGGGACTGTGTCGCATACCTGAAACTTTCCTGTGACTCTAGGATAGTATGAATGAAAAAATACGACGGATAAGAGGAAGACGTGGTCAGAGGATTCTTCGTTTTGTCACAGGGTCCCGCGTTGTCATGTCAAATAAATTACTTTGCAAGTCTTTAATTATTTTGTGTTGCTGAATAACTAACTATTTATTCTCACTCTTTTAAAACTCAAATGACATTATTGAACTTCTTAGAGGAGGGCCTAGTTATGAGGAGCATAGGGTAAAAGTGACGAGTCACTTGTACGTGTACACGAAGACCTCCTCGTGTACACTTACTTTGTTGCTCAAACTATGAAATGTCTGTTAACCTTCCCCGAAGGTATGGTTCCTGCCCTTGTTTTCAGAATTTTCCTATCCACTACTGGCGTATTTGCTGGTGATAAGGAGTTTACTGTGCTGATATGATAATCGTGCTAATTTTATACTGCCTTTACGGACCTGCAGATCGTCTCAACAGGTTTATTTGTTTTGTATTGGGAGAACGGGGACAAGGGACACTATTGTAACAAGTATCACTATTATTATTCTATGGAAAGTAATTAATATCAAAATGTCCTCTGTCCCTTTGAGATAATAAGGTCCCCTGTCCCCTGAAATTTGTGTCCCTTATCACCTGCCTTTTTCTGGTGTCCCCTGTCCCTCCGTCCCCTTTTGTACGTTGTCTAAGTTTATTTTTACATCCAAGTGATGAGTAGTACAAGAACAACAATGCCTTCCCATGTTTTAAAACCTATGTACCATATTTGCGAATCTATCGAAAAAGCTTTAAGTTAATATATAACAAAAGTTCAACATGAAATGTCAAATTTGGACTGTCAGCAAGCTTTTATTCTCTTCAGAAACTTTAGTGATAGTCTACGTTTTCAATTAAACACTAAGGCTCCACAACAGAGTCTCGTATACAATAACTAAGGACACATGCATGACATGTGGTCTGCGTGGTAAGAAGATATTATTATTGGTTAAACCTGCGCCATATCGTTTCCAATTCACGAGTAAGAACAAGCTGAATGGGACTTAATGTGACTCTTTGTTTCGTCCAGTTCCTACAATGTGTCTTGTGATTATGGACACGAACTTCGACATTTTAAAAAGTTGTCTGTGATCTCGAGGAGTATACCAAAGCGATCGTTTCTTAACTTAATCGAGTTAGTGAATGACCTAAGGCAGGTAACTAATTGACTCATTCCTGATTACTGTTATCATCCAATTTTGAACTCGTTCGCTTTTCTTTCGGCATTATAATTGCATATTGTTTGAAGAATCATGGTCGTCCGGCTGCTTTATCAATGATAATCCAGACCGTCACTGGATGAACCTGCAGAGAGGACGAAGTTTTGTATAATTTCTGTTGTAACAGGTTCATTCACAAGACGAAAGGACAAACGTTGTATTCTAAATTCAAAAAAGTGGTCAAATGAACAAGGATTGAATTTGTGTGTGATTGTTTGGTGACAATATGGATAATGGTCAACCCGAAAGGGTATTCTATTTAGCCGTCTGAACAAACTTTACTGAAGTGTGCAACATTTGTGAGAATTGGAAAGACCACAATTCTCCCCACTTTCAAAAGAAATGATTTCAATGCGTGTTGGAAAGTTCCAAATCCCGATTAAGATTGATGAATAGAAGAATACGTTGACAGAGCAACAGCAGCAGCAACAAATGACTTGTGGACACGGTCAAAGTGTGTGTTGTAGGTGGATCAGTACAAAACCCTGTGACGAGGAACAAATGTGAAGAAACAAGCCTTCGGGATTTTTGAGGGAATGCAAAGGAGGAGGAACTGACAGTCTCACATTTCCCGTGCTGATGAGAACACCACTACCAAACACATTGAATGATAAGTCTGACTGTTGATGATATCCTTCCTTTGGATCTACCTGACCATTCCTCGAAGGTCCAACACACACGAATGAATGCCAGATGCCTTCAAAGACATTCTCTCTCAGTCCTGGCCATATCCAATGTATGGAAATGCTGTGGTCATGGTTTCACAGAATGCGTCATGCATGCTATCTTATGGTTTATGGTCTTTTACCTAAAGTAGCAGACTTGCAAGTGGTCCTTCATTTCAGTTGTAGAAATCACTTGTTTGCATCCAGACTCAGCATTTTGGGCACTTACGAATGAACTTAGCCTGATAAGCATAAAGATATGATGTATGGTACATATGTATTAGCAATTTGATGTATATTATCTCACCACACTCATCAAAGCTTCCGCATGAGGGGATGGTACAAATTGCGGAGCCGGTCCAGATCCAGAATCTATAGGGCACTTGTAATTCACCCCTTCCGAAGCCGCTGACCGGTCATAGCAAAAAGTGCACAAGTAATGGTGATTGCTATGACCACACTAATAGACAGGGGACGTAGGATGCTGGTTGCAACTCCTACATTTTACAAGTAGAAGAATTTCTTGACGGATGGCCTCCGTGGCCATATCGCAGCACCGTTTCTTCTTTTTGTTGGGCCCAGCAGCAGAGGCAGACGTTGAAGAATTCTCCTTCTCCATGCCGGCAACAGTAGATATCACACTGGAGATACTGTCATTGTCAACATGTTCGAGCCCAGTCCCATCATCACCAGCACTATTAATCCGACTACCATTTGCTCTTGTGCCTGGAGCAGGACTAGTGGGACGTTTTCCTTTCGGCATCTTAGAACTAGAGAAATTAAGAGATGACGATGATAATGGTAATCAAAGAAGTGTCGCAATGACGGTCTTTGACTCACCCACACGAGGACGACATAACACAAAGAACAAAAGAGACAGAGAAGGAAGAGAATGACAAAGCCTGCAACAACAAATAATTTAGTTAGCGATGATAACCACTTTGGTGGGGATAGGTATGAAGTCTCAATGCTCAAGTCCGTCCAGAAGTTTCTCTCGAATCGCACGCATACATTAGACATCAATTTCGGTTTGAGTCGATCCGCAGACTGACTGCACCGGGCAGGAGGACGTTGTCCTTTCTTTGTTTGGCTTTTGTATCTTTTTTTTTGTATTTTTGCTTCGGATGAAATGCTTCTGAATCGATGATTTGCATTGGGGAACAGTGATAATTATTTTTTCATCAAAAGAAACACAATGACTTTGGAAGACAATAAAAAATTGTTACTTTATTGACAAGTTGACACATTCAAAATGATGACCCTCAATCTCTTGTGTCTTTAGCTTGTTTGCAAAGACGAAGACGATGAGAACGATCAAAATGGTTACGAAAAGTACGAAAAAAACTTGTACAATTGTCTGGTATCCACGCAGGCCGATGAGGAAGGTTATAAAGGAATACTGGTGTAAAAATGCGAATTGAGAATGCAGGAATAACTTTTATATACACAAGTTTTGGTAAGCGATTACCAGGATCGCAACGATAATTCTCCTCTTTGCAGATATAAAAACCAACTTATATAGGAATTTAATTTTATGAATTTTGAGAACTGCAATTGCTGATTTAGATTGTTACAGTCAAATCGACGATGTGGGCGAAAGCTGAGAGGCAAATCTCCCGTCCAAATGAGGAGAGGACATGTCATTTTGAGATATTTAAGGGCCAATTGGGGTCCTTATATGGACACTATGAGCGAAATCTGAGAGGCAAATCTCCGAATTTCACCCGCCTGCACAAAATGACGAGATAATAATTTTTCACATTTTGGAACCCTTAAGGGCGGAATTGTAGGGACAAGTTGGGAGTTTACAGCGAAATTTGAGTTTTGTCGCAAAAATTTGCAAATTGCGACAAACCCATTATATTAGTTGGTTTTAATTAAACAAACTATATATCTGAAAAGGGACCGTGTAACAACCTGATACTACACGCTGTACACGTCAGTCATGAAAAACACTAAATTTGATTCTTTCTTTCACAGTTTTGGGGGCTGTAGTCGTTGAAGTCGGATGGGAGAAACTTTTTCATGTCTTCATTGCTTCTTTGATTGTTGTAGGTCTGGGTAACCAATTGCCGGAACAATCAAATGTTTTCCCTTTCCTTTAAGTTGCTCATGCTTTTTTGTTAATCGACCTAAATGTTTATGCAAAGATTGTTGCAGACAAATTTATATTAAAAATTCTAACCACTTCATGCTTAATTTTCAAGTTTTTACACACTCCTAAATCCTCAGCACATACAGACATGAAAAGGAGCTTTTTCTCTCCGATCTAACCTGTCTTTGTAAATGAGCAAATACTACAAACCACACCCACATAATTTCCCATGCCCACATGAATTCCCACACCCACAGTTAGCCCTATTTACACAGATCCATTGTGTTATGAGTTGCCTCAAAAAAAGACGTCACCCATACAATACACTTATTTTTGCATTGCATTTGGTGTCAGTCGAGCAATAACGTATGTTAAGCTGGGGTGGATGTAGAGTTGCCTGCATTACATTACCATTCATTTTGTAAATTATTGAGTTCATAGGTCATGAAGCAAGATAGTATATGTATAAGCAGACGGTCATTGGAGAAACCTGCAAAGATCACAAGATGGAACGACAAACCAATGTCTCATTTTTCCCACTCTTCTTCTTGTGACCTGGTAGGTTTACTTGTCTGTGTTCTGTTCTTTGTTGTTTCCTCTGGTTGTATGCTGGTGATGAATGGTTATCATGTCTTTCTTGTGTCTCAGCCTGAATGTTGTCAATTTGTCCTTCGCTGTCAGACGGGATAATTAACAGCTTTGAGACATTTGTAACATTCGTAAAGATTTCTAACATTCGCGTAGATTTCAAACATTCGCGACACTTCTAACATTTGCAGGGTTTCTAACATTCGCGACACTTCTAACATTTGCAGGGTTTCTAACATTCGCGTAGATTTCAAACATTCGTAAAGATTTCTAACATTCGCGTAGATTTCTAACATTCGCGTAGATTTCAAACATTCGCGACACTTCTAACATTCGCGTAGATTTCAAACATTCGCGACACTTCTCACATTCGCGTAGATTTCAAACATTCGCGTAGATTTCTAACATTCGCGACACTTCTAACATTTGCAAAGATTTCAAACATTCGCAAAGATTTCTAACATTCGTAAAGATTTCTAACATTCGCAAAGCTCTAACCACGGCAGTGGGCAGTACGAAGGAATTGATTAAAGGAATGCTGACAACGGATCCCGCAAAAAGGCTCACAATCGATCAAGTATTCCTCAACCGA
>JAQGCL010000872.1:0-10761 GCA_034699605.1 Isotomiella paraminor
TTCACCTTCCAGTTTGACTTGACACATCCAATTCCAATCATATAGAATTGCCTCCTTTACTCTTGCAAGAATTATTTGAGTTATTTAATTCCACGTCATGGTCAATCTTCAAGACACCCACAAGTTTAGTACCACGACCAACTGACCAAAGGTACATTTTAACTCTGTCATTGCGTTAGTACGGAGGTACCTAAAGCCGGACCCTGAAGCGTCCACGATTGACCACTTAAAGGCTTATCCTTGTGTAATGGTTTCATTTAGATCGAACTGTTGCAGACGGTAGCCATCAAAACTATATTTGACTTCTTTGAGACTTACAAGGGTACATTTCGAGGCGATTCTGGAGTACCCAGGTGAAAATCGTTATGGTGGTAGGCACATGTAAGAAACCAAGGGTCACATAATTATTTCCTTCCCAAGTACCCTTTAAGGGCCAGGGAGTGGGGAGCCTTAAATTTCCAAGGGTAATTTCCCATATAGAAGCGCCACTAAAAAAGCTAACCAATGCTTAATTTTGGGGTTTCGCCAATACCCCGTTGTGTTAATTTGGGGACTGCCCACTGCCAGGCCCCACTGCCCCACTGCCCGGCCCTTAAAGGGTACTTGGGAAGGAAATAATTATGTGACCCTTAGTTTCTTACATGTGCCTTCCACCATAACGATTTTCACCCGGGTACTCCAGAATCGCCTCGAAATGTACCCTTGTTAGTGACCAGTAATTAATATACTTTTTTCTTAATCCCGCCACCGTTAGATTTAAAACAATACTTCCGTGGGGATACGGGCTGCTACTTACAAAACAAACGGACAGACGCATGGGCAGACGAAACACGATATGTACCGACTAAGAATACATAATTTGTCAAAACCACATACATATAAAAGATTACCCTGTAACACTTCTTTTCCTTTGCCTATGTTTAGATTCCAGAAGACAAATCAACTTCCTTAAAATGTGGACGCTTGACTCTTACATCAAAATGTCAAGGAACCTTCGTTTAATATCTATGCGTCTGATCGTCAACTCGTTAGTTGTTTGGACACTATATTTAGTGTCACTGCAGAAGGGAAAGGGGATGGGGAAGGTTTTTACAATGAATACAAGCGGCATGCTGAAAATACTGGAGTTCAATATCGTCCTCGCCGTAGGTTCGGAGTTTGTCAAAAAGGTTGAGTTGTACAAAGATTGAGACATCAGAGACAGAGATTTCTATTGTACTTTGGTGCAGTATTATACTCCGGGGAATAAGATGCTGGACGTAATACCCTTTGGATTCTTCCTTGTATACGCGGGTCTCACATACTCCAGTCCAGGAGGTCGCGTAAGCGACTGTGAGGGGTTTGACTGGACAAAAACCCACGCGGAATCCCCTGAATTTGCAAAACCGTGTTGGAAGAAATGGTGTGATAGTCACGGCTATGACTATCAGGTGCTGGCCAGGTCAACAGCACAGATCTTCCTATTCCTGGTAATTGACCAACTTCACGTGACTTAACATTTATTATGTCCTGAAAGTATAGCTTATTTTTCAGGCATTCCAGTGCTTAAGTATGAATTACGCCAATGTCGAAACAGCCGTTATAAAACTACGATGACTTTGACCGTGGACGTTGGCTAACTGTTTTCTGCCATTTTGGAGTTTAAGGTTAACTGTTTAACAACAACGTGTACGATTCAAGTCAACTTTAATCATTTGTAGAGCATCCATTGTGAAAAGAGTATCGTACGTTTTCCATTTTTCTCAATCAATAAACTATTCGTCATTCTATTTCCTCACAATTGGTGTCGTAAATGTCTCCGCCACGTCATGTTTTCAGCACTGTGATCCGCATGTCCTCTATTGTGTCCGATTTTGGCCAAAAGATACACGTTGTATCGTCGCCGGTGCCCCCATCACTACTACCCTATTTTCACCAGTCGCCCTAGGGAATTTGAAACGTTTCATGCGAAAATGTAATCTAGACAACACGTTGAAATAATTTACAAATTCAAAAAGTAGGACAAGGCATCCAAAGAGTGGAACTATGGCAACAAGCCAAAATATAGTCGACAATTGCAAAATAGACAAATATATTCCTGGTTTTGGAATTTGGTTCCTCAACGTCGCGCTAATACTGTCATACATCCATCTTCGCCACGTTCTCCACTCCGCAAGAACACCGCTCTCTAACACTCGATCTGATGCCTTGGCAATCTTGTCGGCAAAGGTTGTATGTGGGTATAAATATAAGCGTTTCGAAGTTGTGATACCGGGCACCACAGTGCATTTAACTTCTCCGCCCGTAATCTGGTACGTCCAAAAGTCAGCCACCTCCCCTGCTTCCTTCAGATTAGCCACTGCAAAGGAACACGAAAAGTTTCCTTTCCGGAGTATCCCACGCCATTTCGAATCAGTCATGCCCTGTATCTGTAGAACACGTATGCGGTCATTATCAAGTTCCTTCATATTTAACTGCGCCAAGAGCCTTTTGAAGTGCAGAACGTATTCAGAATGAACCTCCCACAGCGTCTCTGTTCCATCCCTGTTTACTCTCTTGGAGAATTGCTCCTGAATGTGGATTACGTAACCGGCATCCAGTAACTCTTTTAGAGACGACATGGCAATAAATTTGGGGGGGACGATCAACGTGATGGTCATTTCATTCTCGAATCGTAGTTGTAGAAACATGAGGCAGATTACGGTAACCTGACTGATGTTGCAATGTGGCAAACTACTTTGACGCAATAGGATTCTCGCAAAGTCCAGCAAAGATTCGACGATGGCCTTCGGTATTTCACCAATGGTCGTCCAACGGAGCACAACACTTGCGCCAAGTGAAAAGACGAAAGTAACAAGCAATGCATACCAGACACCCAATCGAAAGGTTTTAAGCCAGGCAAGGATTTGGTGTCGGCTACCGCTTTGTTTGTAGCCAAACCCTGAAGCGTCGCAATACACAACTGCCATCACTTTTTCCCCGGTTCGTCTAACGTTGGCCACAAGCACGTATCCCTGAGTTTCGCTTGGATAATCCAATTCCAGCCACGCAGCCTGGCTTGGAAAAGCAACGTCAATCTCGGCATATGTAAAGTTGAAACGCCATGATAGAAAGTGTTTGAGAAAATGAACGTCAAAACAGTAACGGGTGAAGGTGCGCCGCCGTTCCGTTTCAACGCAGTTGTGTCCTCGATCAGCAGTCATGGAAGTGTAGAGTACAATTGCCTTCCGACACTGCTCCGATAGAAGTATTGATGCAGCTTTCACAAACGGTTTCGTTGACGTTTTTGGGAGCAACAAAAATTGTGGTTTTACGCAATTGTAGCAATGTACATATATGCTCAATATATCTGCTCCAATCCCTTCCATTCCTATGTTCATCCTTAGTCTGAGTAGAAAAAGTCGAGAAACACTCCAGACAGCCGTTTCCTTGTAGGTGGCACCATTGGCGTCGTCGAGGATAAGGAATGTAGCATATTTTTCAAACCACCGTTGGGCGTCCCTGCTGAGAGCTATTGTCGTGTCGTACGCGACCCATGGAATCCTAGCTTCCTTCACAAGGACGTTTACGGAACAAGTCTCCTGAACGTGGAAATCTTGGCTGATGTGTTTGCCAGTGTTTAATTTCCCATTCCATCCACCTTCGACCATCCATAGCATTGATGTAATAACCAAGGACTGAATAGGCTGTTGGTGAAGTATCCATTCCAGCTTGTCTCGAACTGGACGGGGTGAATTTGGGGGGCATAGCAGCTTCACGACGCAACCCCCAAATCCTTCTTGAAGCAAGGAGAAGCCTGAAGGCCCTGACATTTTTAGTCTTGTAGATATTAGTAGAAGGATCCGGGAGACTACTACCTTGCATACAATGGGGACCAAAGAAGGTGTTTAGTAGATATAAACATTTTGATTTGGAAAAAAACTAATTATTCACCAGGATCGATACTCTTGATGTTTCCATTTCGTTTTCTGTTGCTCAAGTTTATAAAAGTGTACATTTTATTTTTTCATTTGCCAAATCCTTTATTCTTAACAACTAGATATGAAATGTCTAAGTCTAAAATGTAGCTACACTAAACGTAGCAAATGGGGATGTTTACGGTTGCGTATGATATTCAGGTTTCAGAGTTTACAAGGAAACCTTTCATCCATTAAATGATGTAAATATACATAACTAGTTTAGTGCAAGGAATATGTTGTTTCCCTCTAAAACTCCGACTTCATCCGTGTGCGACTCTTCCGGAAACGTTGAATCGTTTCTAATCCGACAAATCCCAATAACAACGGTTTCATGTTTGTCTGAGAGAGACTCTTGCGGAATGGTACACCCACGGAATTTCCTTCGGAAGAAACCCATTCCTACCACTAATCATTCCAGCATTACTCAATTCCTGAAAGATGGCATCCCGTGGTTTGGTAATGATGCCAAGAAACTTGCAATAAGCATTCTGCTCCGCCTCTTTATCAAAGTACAGGAACCCAGTGGCCAGGAACAACGGAGGCAACCAAGGTTCCCATTCCCAACTCACATTTGTTGAGGATGGCACGGAAAACAGTGGGTTGTTGATTACGATATTTTGCTTTAACACACGTCTTGGATTTATCATGTGCATGACGCTTTTAAATTGACGGCCGCGAAATGAAGAAAGCAGCGCGTTTGCCTCGTATGGACTTAGAATGATATACTTAAAACTGCCAGTGGCGGATTGAAGGTTTGCGATCCATGTAACGGGTCGTAGAACCTGAGTCTGTCCCTCCGTAACTGAGTCGATCCGTACGGTGTTGAGGAAATCCGACGTACAGAATGTGACATTCCCCCAACAACTAGGCTGTAGGAAGGATGCCACACTGATATTCTTGTAGATTTGAGATGCATTGTAAATGCCAGCTGTGCTTTGTATCTCCTTGACTTTCAGGCTTTCCATCAACCCCCCTGAAACCCTGTGCTGCAGCTGAGTGGCAGAGAGCAGGAGAGAGAGACCAGAAGGGCACTGACAAATTAATTTACTATGGGTTTCACAAGGGGAGCGGCGAAGGTTTTGACAGCAGACTCCCGGAAGTCAAAAAGGGGTTCAGAGACTCACAATGGAATAAATGTGGCTGCGTAAAGACATCTCCAGGCAGAAAAAGGAGACGGCAATGGCGCAGTTTAATTTAAAGCTGACATTCTTACACAAAGCAGAAAAACGTTTTTGTATGTGGGAAAGTCAGTGAGCCATTTTATTTTGATCTTTCGGTTTTAGCAGGGAAACAACGTATCCTGCTTTTTAAAAAAAAACAATTGTATGAAATCAAGAAGTAATGCGGTTTTACTTATTTTGTGCCACCACCAAAATCGGGGCAAAGTACATGCTGAAATGAATTTATACACCTAATAATTATGTGGATACAAAATTATCCAGGGATCAATCCAAGAGTGGACCAAATAGAGAGGATAAACTGCAGGGCAAGAGCAGGTATGAGGATTGCAAACAAAGGTACGAGTGGGAGGATCGTTGCGAGTGGAATGAGCCCAGTCGTCGTTCCCGTCGCCGTCTGTCCAAACAGACCACCAAAGGAGGCAAATAAACTGCTGAATAAATTCGCCTGTCTTTTGTTGACAATGTTCTTCATGTGCTGGAAGTCTGAAAGTGACGGGGATCATGTGAAATATATTTTAAGCGATTTCACAAATGTCAGGAACTCAATGGTCTGACCTAAGGTGGTTGCAGTTGCTTCAAGACAAAAATGGCAAATGACTAGAAACATCAGGACGATCCACATAAACGCTGTTGGATTCTTCTGCTCCATGATGATGGAATTAGGCGATGGATACCTTTATTTCTAAAAAGTAAAACTTTCTTGCAACCTTCTTCTAAAAAAGTATCCCACACTACTGTCCACTTTTTGTGACTGACTTTCATTTTTTGCTTTGATCTTCGTTTTACAAATATTTCAGTGCAATGATTAATTCTTCACAGCATGACGAAGCAAAAAAGTGTTAGCGTCATACGAGTACAGAAGGCAGAACGTTGGGCCAAAATAGCACAATGAATATTCAAGTGAGTGCAATATTGAGGTTGACCAAATTTAAAACTTTGTTGGTTCTTTGTATGGATGTATTTGCGATTTGTAGGTTGCCCATCATTCTTACGCGGCTTTTGGACTGTAAATAAGGTTTACTGCATGTAATAAATGCACCTTTTCATTTTATATCAATCATCCTATGCGCTCACAAGGGAACATTCATACATGTCCGAGCCTGACCGCGCTGGCTCTAACATATGTTGTAGGGAGTGGGGAGTTAGGGATGCTGGCACACCCATTTCATTCCAATGGGCCTTCCCAGGGAGCGAAGGAAAGTTTATTTGAATATTAAAATTGAATATGTTCTATATTGCCCCCGTGCAAAAAAGTAGATTTTCCACAATCTCTCGTAATGAACATTCGTCAATACGTCACTGTGTTACAATAGGGAATTTTTGAAGTATCACTTTCTTCCTCAATTGAAATTGTATGTGCCAGAAAGAATTTTCTCAACTTTCATTTCCTTCAGTCCCTTAAAGGGCACATTGGACTGACGTGGGTGTGGCGTTGTTACCCACGCCCTACAACTTATGTTTGAACCGGCCGGGTAGGGCCCGGACAGTGTGGTATCTTCCCTTGTTAGTTGAATTTACAGGTCTAGCAAATGGCATATATTGAGCTGGGAGGGTTGAAGATTTGATGTGATGTGATGATTTACCATCCCTAACCTAAATGTGGGGAAATTCGCGGAGGTTCATGGGCACCGATGGAGCAGAAGCAGAGACCTCTGGTCATGTAGTGCAAGGAATTACCAAACAAGAGCGAAAGGTGGCAGTTAGATGGCTTCAAGAAAGAAAGAAACTGGAGAGATGGAGATTTAAAAACCAATAACAATTAAAATTAACGATCTTCCTTTAGCTCCATCACGTTGGAGAACGGAATGAGAGAGAGAGAAGAAGAAGAGTGGGTGGATGGATTTGGAGCATGGAAAAAATTAAAGACACTGAAGTGAGAGAGCGAAGTGAGACTCCCTTTTCTTTCTCTCTTCATTTTTCAATCTTTACCCATGAATTACGGGAATTTCTAAATTTCGCGTCATACTGGAAAAACATGCAAATGGTGAAATCGTATATTTTCGTTGTTGAGAAAAATAGCAATAATTAAAATGACACAAATTAAGTGACGTAGGCAAAATAATGGAACTGTGGTATACACAGATGGTTATCCAATCATTCAGTAAACAAGAAAACGTCGAATCTAAATGTTCTCCTCCCTACACTTAAGTAGGCTTCAGGAAACGATTACTTACGCTTCTTTTTGCAATGACTCCGACGCGTTCCATGATGTCTCAGTTTCTTTTTCGCGATGCATATGGCTACATTCCAACATCTCTCACCCTTTTTTTGCGATGCATATGCCTACATTTCAAAATCTCAGTTTTTTTGCGATGAATATGCCTACATTCCAAGATCTCTCAGCTTCTTTTTCGCGATGACTTCATGAACTTTCTACGATGTCAAAGGTTATTTTGCGATAGCTTAGCGAAGCTAAGCTGATAGCTAGTGACAGACTTAATGAGCTGCTGGTAGATTGATGATGAAAGGAGGTAATTAAGTTTCCTATGCACCTCTGTCTTTGTTGGGGTTTTGATGACGACGCATTTTTCATTAAATTGTAAATCATGTCGTACCATTAGTGAGTGATGTGACGTACGTATATTGTTGTGGTAATTTTAAAAAAGATGTTGAATTGCTACTGTTGTTGGGAACGAGCCTAAAAACCAAATTCCCGGAGGGAAATTTGTTGTTATACAAATCAATGATTACTGACATATGAAATAAGATAACATTGTTTGAAGACTAAAGTGTTTGCACATCATCTTACATCCGTGTCTTTCAGCCTGCCACTGACCCAGACCGAGCCACACAAATGGTGTATGCATTGTAGTATTACTAAGATGCATATTATGTTTGTGGTTGTATAGCTGAGAATATGATTATGACGCAAGCCGGTATACTACCTATAGCATGCATCGTGGGATAAACATAGTGTGATTTAAGCCACAGTGCTGAGAAAATAAAGGATTGCAATTCTACATATCAAACAATTTACAAATGTTGGACACCCAATTTTAACTTCAAAGTTGAATGAAGAAATTAGGCATTTTGTCTGGAAGTTATGGAGGACGGTTGACGTAAGGCAATTATAGGACGAGTAATTATGACGAAACCCACCTATGGTAATGGATTTCCTATTTCCACAGCAAGTGATCGATCACATCGTGACTCATGACGTAAACACCATAACTCAGTTTGAGTTAACCGTTATTTACCGAGCACTCTCTCAGATAATTAGTTTGAAATGGTGATTAATCGTGAGGTCAGTGGGAGTTACATCTTCCGTCAATTAAGACATCACTTTCCATCAATTATATTGTCTACCTTTAATCAAACGGTGAGCCTCTTACGAAGGTGGATGCTTTACCCCGATTTTAATAGATTACAAGTAAAACTGTCGCTGTGACGCGGACTAGTCGCTTTAATTTAAGAGCAGATTTTAATTACAGATAACATATTTCACGAGCTGATTCTATTCGGAGAACGAAACTACCTACTCTGGAATTACCTCGAAGGTTCCACACCACCTTTCCACAATGCTCTCCTCCAAAGTCCAAAACGTCGCGTCGAAATCTTTTCGATATTTGAGCTTGACCCAAGTCCTTCCCTTCGATTGGGACCCACACAACCGGACAATGAAAACTACGGAAAGTTGGGTCCAGACAACGGTGACGGTTCTGTACTTTCTTACAAACTACCTCTACGTCTCCTCCCTTCTTTACCAACTCTACAGAATTATACATTTGCCCCAAGCCAACATCATGGATATTTACTGGGTCACAATCATGGGTATCGGTCATTTTGCCGCTAACGAAGGTGTACGGAGTTGCATCGTAAACAAGGAGGACTGGGTGTCATTCTACAAGGCAATTGTGGAACTGGATAAGCAATTTGATGGTACACAAACCACATCAAATCAATACAATTTAAAGTTTTGTTATTTTGCCCAGATCTCCACTTTCCTAATCTAAAGCGTCAAAGACGAAAAGGAGAGAAACTGGCTCTATTCATCTGCAAAGGAAATGCAGTTCTCACGTTTTCCGTCCTGGTTTGTGTCACTCTTCTGAATGTCGTCAAACCAAGGGCTCCACAGTATGTGTACTACTGGTACCCAGAGAATGATGGGTCCTTGGCTTGGGTAATATTTGCGGTGGGAGAAGCATATGTGAAAGCTGTAGCAACGCCTGGTGGACTGTTCCTTCATGCATGGTTCACAGTAACGGTGGCCATGGAGACCGTGTCTCTAACTGTATTAAGGTAACCAATTTATTTATTCATGTCATGGTTTCATTTTATATCATTATAGAAAATGCGGTGATAATCTCCAAAAGAAAGTAAATCTCTTCCGAAGCCTTTACATTCTCAATCGAATGCACAACATGTGTTATCATCCTTCTGTCATCCCGCTGAGACTGTTTCTTTTCGGCTCTTTTGGCATAGAGTCTGCAGTGTGCACCATGTTGTATCGCAGCAGGCTAACGTGGCTGGAGTTTGGTCTTGTTTGCCAATTAGGTGCGGGAATGTTTCTTACCGGCGTCTTATTCTTAACAATCTCCAGTGGAGTGCATAAGAATAGTGGGACGCTGATAAATTCGTTAAAGAGTGAAGCCACCTCAAAGTATTGGAGGAAGTCAGTACGGTCCCTTGGACCATTTGGTGTTGGCTGTGGGCCCACAAAGGCGTTTACGTACAAGAGTACGTGGGAGTTCACCTCAATCGTTATAAGTGGGACTATGTCGACATTCCTCGCATTGAAGCGACATTGACGAAAATTTTCGTATTTCCTTTAATTTCTTAAAGCGTATATCTATCTACGTCAATATATAGTAAAAAAAGAATCCAGTATTAGCAATATCTAGCTTGTACTCGTCTGGGTCCTTTGGGTGACAAAAACATCGCCCATTAAATGATGAGCATTGCCGCATCGCGTTTGAAAGATAAAGATGGTTACAACGATTGTAACTGGGATGCGTTATTAACTCCTTTACGTGGACTAGAGCTGACACTTTCCTTTTTCGTGCCTCACAAAATTGTTTCTGTCATCCACCTCTTGTCAGTCATTGAGTGGAACTGAAACGGGACGAAGTAACTGCGCATTTGCCAGGTTTGATTCTTTCCGGGTTAACTCAAAGCCCTGTAAACGAGCAAAATGTCACGTTGTAGGTAATTGTCATCAATAAAACTGGTGAGTTGTGGGCGAGACACTTCGGAGCTGGATACAAAATCAATATCTGTTTAACGTGGATGACGATTCGTTTTGTTTAGATTCGGCAAATGCAATACAGAGTATTTTGGCTGATGGACAACAACAGGACGACGTACTGATGCTGGGGTGGGGATGCAGACGACAGAATTGCAATTTCCATTTGTGCGAACCAAGCTACTACATTCTTGTCACAACTTACTCAAAAGGACAAATAGTTTTTTGTCTCGCTGGTCCGAATAGCGTTGGGAAATCAACCTTACTGAACGAGTATGCGAGTATAAGAATGTGTATGGCGAAAAACTATAAATATAGGGACGTTCTTTATAACGTCCTCAGGTTTCAAATTCCTCACAACACATTGGCAACTGTTTTGGGTACAGATTGGTTTATTTTTTATCTACTACTTGAACAAATTTCCCGACTTACCGGCCCCAGTAACTGTGGGAGTTGATCA
>JAQGCL010000873.1:0-10752 GCA_034699605.1 Isotomiella paraminor
GCATTATTCTATGTGTTGACACATTAGGTGTTGCCAACGATGAACACACCCTTGGTAATGTCATTCCTAATTCCAAACAAAAACTGCAGATAGTGAATCGCACACGTTGATTCCTTCCACAATGTAGTGATTAAGATGTTTTATTAGGATCCATTAATCAAGAAAAGGCATTACAAAGCTACGATAATGTGCTACGAGAGATTTATTGTTTGTCCCATTTTGAAATATGAGGACGCAACATTGTTTTCTGTCCTCAGTTTAAACTTACGGATATTACATAAAGTTGAAATATGTCGTCGACGAGTGTTAATTGGCACTACCATAAACAGAGTTATCATAATTTTTCCGTTGGTTTTAGTTCTCCCCACCCCTTCCAAAACTAAAATGTAGGTAAGGTTATTTTCACATCGTCGTAAATCTATCTTCGTCAGAAACATCTTTGACTTTTTTTCACCAATTTTTGTGACTGATGAGCATCAATGCAACATCAATCTTTCATAACTAGTCAATACGTGCTACAATTTGCGCTTCTCTGCAGAGGTTACGACATATCTTTTTTGGACAGTTATTTACTTCATTACTTTCAAGGACAAGGCTTAAGCAATCGTGTGAACTTATTGGATCTGAATAGGCGGTATCCTACCCAAAATCCTTGTCACCGGAAAATCCATCATTCCCAGATTTGATTAATGGCAGACAATTTATGATTGATTACGTAATAGAAGATGACTTCTATAAAAATGTCCCCAAACTTCCTATTCAATTCAATTTCTTCGAAATTACTCGCAGTGCAGGTGCATATTATGATGATTATGCTTAGCCCAGCTCCAACAGTGAAATGATGACGCGTTGAAAGTGAAGGGATGATAAACTGCTGTCGTCGTGTCTATCGTCTATCTTAACATCACCTACATTCTACTCTAGGATGATGATTTCTTTTCAACATTTTCCATTTCCTTTTGTTGTAGCGCCATAGTAAACGATGCTTTTTTGTAGTCTGGTGATAGAAATTGCACAGAAAACTAGATATAACTGGTGAGAATTGCACCTTGCAAGAAGGTTGTTTGATTTAATGGTTCAATTCAACCGTCGTTGAGGAGGGTTTAAGGGAAAATGATACCTGTTCACTGCAATTTGCACTTGCATTACGTTGCAACCCTGCACTGCTTTGGTGTAATTCACGTATTTATGTTTTTATTTATTCTTGTGAGCTAAGGTCTCTTATACTCACAAGGGAACATTGGAACATGTCCGTGAGCGATTCCCATCAATTTAATATATGTTCTAGGCCTGGGTGACAAAGTTCCAATGTCCCCCTTGGTTTATCTGAATGGGGCCCTTAAGGTACCATGTGAAGGGTTGTTTGAGTTTCCAAAGTGGATTTTCCCTATATTGCCCCCAGCAACAAAAACTGGTTTTTCCCAATATCTTGTAATGAGAAATTCGGGGTTTTCGTCAATACCTCGCTATGTTGAATTTTGGAATTTTCGGGACATGGCTTGGTTGAGTCCATGATTTGCTATTTACCATAAGGACATTCTTCAATATTTGTTCCCTTAAGACCCCTGAAGGGTCCATTGATACAAACCAAGGGTACTAGGGGCCAATGGTTACCAAACCTTATAACGTAATTCAAATTGATGGGAATCGCTGTCGGACGTGCTCCTATGTTCCCTTGTAAGTGATGTACCGAATTTGCCACAACCTACAATGCCAATTTCACTTTTTACTGAATGAACCTTTTTGCTCAAGTTTTGTTCACGTTTTCTTCATAGGAGGCCACGCATCACTATCTAAGCATCCAAAGTCAATTAGTCTCATAACAACTAACAAATGTACCTGACTACAAAACCTTATTATTCCTAAACATTAAATATTAATACCAATTCGAAGTTCAAGAGCATTCCTAAAAGCTGATCATAACTAAATACATTTCAGAGTTAGGGTTAGATAGTCTTGATAATTGAATAACGATTTTATGTTCTTGTATTCCACCTTCTCCATTTACATCGTACATTCTCATATAATTTCTATTCTGCAATTGCATTGTCTTTTCTACGTCTACGTAACTCAACAAGGAAGCCTCTCTTCATGAGGGGTTGCGTCATACGCAGTTTCCAAGTATTGGAACAAAGAGAATAATTGCTAGCAAGCACGAACGCAGCTATCTCATTGCTTGAAGTTGTGAAGCCCTTGTTGGAAATGCATGGAGAGGATTGCCCTGTTCTTTATTGTGTACCTGTGGACTCTTCGGCAAGTTTGCAGAAAAAATTGAAAGTCCAGAAGCCTAGAAAAGTGGTACGCAAGGTGACGAAATTGAAAGGTGAAGGAGAATTTGAAAAGCTATGAGAAAGCTAACAAGGTGAAGGTGGAATACTGCTTACAATCTGAACATTTCTACCCTAGAAACTGTGAGCCTTGTCCTTGCTGAATTTTACACACGATGTGGGGCTGTGGTTCCCTGAGACTGAGCCAGGAGGTGAACAACTACATGACGAAGATGAAGTCACCTTTGCGCTGAGTTGATTTGAGGATTTGGACTTAGTGCCACCTTTATTTTCATGAGAGGTTGTTCGGGTCCCAAGGGCCAGCTGGTATGCCATTTCGAAGGCCTGTCCGAGAGTGAGAATAGCATCTGTGGCCACTTCCTACAGTAAAAATAAATTCCCACTCTAAAACGGGCCCTAAAACGTTGTTTCCCATATGACTACGGGGCGTTTTGACACTACGATCTGAGTAGCTAGGTAGTTACCACGGAATCGAGGTAGAAGACATGACAGGTGTTGTGTTTCTCGTAGAGAGGAGGCTCTAAGGTTCTGGTGACGAGGGCGACGTGTCTCATGTCATCAGAGGCCTGGCAAGTGCACTGAATACAACGAATGTCATGTTCTTTGATCAGGCTCTGAAAGTCGAAGGACAGAACCAATCAAACGAAGTAACATTCCATTAATACATTATGTCCGTATGTAAATAAATGCACCAGTACCTTGGTCTCTGCGTTGTACCAACTGACAATGGAAGCAGAGACGACTAGAGTCACACGGGTGTTCACCAATATAGGACAAATGCCAGAAACACCACCAACATTTCCAATGTTTTCCATGTTGCGAATTTCCAGCATGGCCGCCTGTATGGCGTCGGCGGTAGACAACTCATGAACCTGACTCGAACCCACATGCTGCAAGGTCGACGTAAAGATCGGTTTTGTCAAAGATGCAAGTGGCTCAAGTCATGGTGAAACCACTGCTTTCACTCTTCAGAGAATCTCCAAAGTATAAAAATTGCATATTTGACTTACAATTGCCTTGTAGGCGACGCTCCCATCAAGAAGGGTTTGTCGTGTGTGACGCCACGTCATCTTCCAGGCAGAGGAGACCCCAGAGACGAGTTGATTTGGTGTAGGTGTGGCTAACTTTCTTGTTAAGTGAGGTGCGTTATAATCTAGTTCAGCCATGGATGTACCAGTGTGTCTTCCCTTGCTTTCTCTGTGCTCCGCACGAACCTTCGGCGATCTTTTCCAATTCCCTTTCCTATCATCCAGTTTTCTCATCGTACTACGGAGTGTTTCTTCCTCAAATATTTTGATTGCCTTCAAGGATTGATGGAAGTTTATAACACAGTCAATTTCCCAGTGGGCTGCTTTGGTCCGAAAACGCTGCAAAACATCACTTCTTAGTTCGTTAAGTTGCTTGTCAACATCCGGCCCACCAAACTTCATATGCTTCACCCCTTCTTTGAATTTTTGAATCGCGTCATTCCTGTACCGCTGGAGAAGTTCTAAGTGTTCAGGTTTGGTATCGTTGTCAAAGGCGGGTATGTTGGAAACAGCTTTGGTCCTTAGATCAGATGGGAAATCCTCTACTACTTGTGACCTTAAACGTTCCCTTTGAAATTTACATTCGGTGTCCTCAGTGGTTTTCACTCTAACCGCATCAAGTTCAAAGTCACTCAAGTTCGTCGTAATATACCTTGTTTCCATCTCCTTCAAACCGACTTTCTCAATTTCTCCTTTCCAGGGGTCTTCCTTCAACATGATGCTCCGAAATAGCGATGCTACAGACTCTTCATTCTCTTCAAACGATTTGACAATTGAAGGACGAACGGTGGGTCTGACAGTGACGGAGGTCTTAAGCAACCGTTGCACCAACCCAGTAGTCATGGCCAACTGACGACGACGACTGGTCCACTGAAAATAATTATCCATTTGCTTTGCTAGAAGTGCAGAATATTCTGCGATGACTAGTGGGACTCCAAAATTCTTGCTCCCGTCAAATTCAGTCATATATTTCTGAAACATACTAGACTGTATTCCTCGGATTGAGGCGTCTGACAGTGTTTTTGAATCCGATAGCTTCTCCCTTAATTCGGTTACGTAGCTGTTGAAAATTTGCTGGACTAAACACTTATTATGAATTTTGGCAGTGGTATCCAAGAGTTTCTGCGGCGAGGGATGGTCGCGGTAGTTAAAAACGTCCACATACTGTCGAAAGTAGGCGATCATCTCCGGCGCAAACATTTCCCTCCCAGCTGAAAGTTTAATGGGAAGCTTGTCGCGGTGCAAGAGGGCTTCGACTACTTCCTTAGTTTTACTCCAAAAAGTTTTGTCTAGCTCAGATAGCGCCCCTTTAAATCCAAGCTGTCTTGAACGTTCGCATGGATGTGGAAGCAAACAACAATCAACGTTTGCAAAACTTTGCTTGAGTAGCTGTCTCGTTTTGATTGCGGGTTGTGTCAGCTTTGTTGTGTTCAGGAAGTTCTCCAAATAGTCTCGACCTCCATCCAAACCGAAGTTATATTCTTCGGGTAAATTCCAGTCTCGGATTAGGAACATTAAATCCCGATAGTGGGGTCCCTTGAAAGACTCGGAAACGGTGCTATCGGAAGAGGTCAGAATTGCAAATTGCAAGAATGTTTCAAGGGACTGGAGAACGTCCTCCTGGAGTTGGGTAGAGACGTTCAGAATGAGACATGACGATGTGAGCAACGAAATTCCAAGTATGGCACTAGATTGCCATTCCATTGTTTCCGAATCGTAGGTTGCTTGTGTGTCCACCAGGAAGATTGCTACCTCGTTTCCGTCATTGCGTTTGACGATGAACGGTCGTTCCCACATATGTACTCCATTTGTCTCACACTCGGCGGAACTTGCCAACGGAAAACCCACATTGTGACGATTTGGGCTTTCCCACTGCATCCGGTCCTCAGTTGATTTACAGATGATGTTCTCTTGTTGTTGCAAGTACCGAAGCATTAAGTTGATAAAGAAGGACTTACCACTTCGGCAGGGGCCCGCTATTGCAAAAATACACACTGGGCGTTCCCCTGCAAGCGGGATTATTTGCAGAAGTCGGTCTTCATGAAGCTTTATGTGGTTGTACGGAATGTCTGGGTTTCTTACGAATTCCACAATTTGAACGGGTTTGACTAGTTTACCTTTCGACTGGTCGTCGAATGGGTCCATTTCCTTATGAACGCTGCCCATTTTCTTTGGATTTGCAGGGTGTACTTTCATTGGTTCCCTGGTTAGGAGTTGAAAGTAATGATATAGTCGCTTTCAGGTCAAAGTGGCGCAATACTTGAAACATCGACTTTGCAAAATTAAGTAATGCAATAGTGCGGAAGTCTCTAAGATAAGGTCAAATATGTAGTTGTTAACTAGGTGTCTTTCACTTGAACACTGACAAGGGAATCTGACTTTTGAATCTTTCTTAGGTTTTATCTGTTGGAAATATCAGCAAAAGTTAAATCTCACAAAGTAATGACCTGCTCGGCAACTGAAAATAAGACAAATCACCAAGACCCAAGAGGTAGCATCACAATTTTTAAAAAAATGGGAATACATTCTCAACCCTTGAAAACTGGAAAAGTTAACACAGCAAGGCACGAAAAATCTGTACAGATTCGTTCGTTGTGGGCACATGTAGTTCCCAGTTTGGGTACAATTTATATTCCGTAACCTGCTCTTCACTTGTATAGCGGATTCTATTTTGAGTTTAATTGAGTTTATCTGCAATTACCTTTCTTCTGGTCGACTCTAAAAATAAAGCGTTTCCACATTACAGGCTGATCGTTAAAGGTACAAACGGTAATAAATATACCTCAAAATGTGGATCATTTCGGCTGTCCTCAGCGGATAATTCCTTCAGAAACAGAGATTTCATGGCCAAGTCGTTGAATTCTACAACAGTTTAATTGTGAATAGACACATTTCTTTCCGGTATACCTTTCAATCGGATCTTACCGAGCACTTGGCGTAGTTCGCGTTCCAATTCAATTTGTGCCAGTACTTCCGTAAGTGTGTCTTGTTCCACTGGCTGTCCATTACTTGTATGCAGCATTACCCTATTTTAGAATTCGTGGTGAACGTGACAATGTGCAAAAAAGCGAAACCGTATTTAAACGACGATACTTTTAACTACAATTTTGTAGTTTAAATGGCAAGATGAACATGAAAATAATTTTATTTTCTGTGTGTTCTAATTTTCTATTAAGAAAATGCTATCATGATTGCCCTGAAGCTCCGAATTGATCGGGTCTTAACGGATTTTAGCTTCCGGCAACATAGTACTGTACCCCAGGCTTTGGTAATGCGTCCAATTTTGTGAAGACAATGTCGAAACAACAAATGATTTTTAAAGTGTCATCAAATATAAATCATCAATTTTGATGCCTGTCGTTCAAGTTGTTAAAAGATAAACATGTAGATGTAAAGACGCATGACATACAAGAATATTGGATAAACAATATCGTCAACTTACTCGTTTGTCAGAAAGTTTGCCGGCATGGTCTCGCTCGTAACGGCCACCCCTGATTCTTTTATGTCATCTGAATTCATTGGCCTAATTCCTTTGGCATATATTTGCCTCTGAGATTTCCCAGTGGTACGTGGGGAAGTATGGAATCTGACATGCTTTAAAACCGCATTCATATTTGGGAAAAGAATACATTTCGAGAATTCTGTCATGCCCATCAACTGTAATTAAATAGAAGCCATCATTAGTTCGTAAAACCAGTATTAGCAGTGGTTTACTTTACCCAAGTTTCGTCCAATTCGAAGATGTTAAATGTAATTCCTGCGAATGCAATACCCTTATCGGTTAATCCTTCTAAAAGTTTCCCAACGTACAACCACAATTTGTCCCCACAAATACTTGCCCCATCTGATATGGATGATACTGATATTTTTCTTGTCATTTCTGCCATGACATTACGAATGATACACTGCAGTTTTACTCACAAATGTTGAAAATTAATTGGATAGTGCCCCAACATACGAATTGTAACTGCGCACTATTCTTGTAGCTTTGGGAATTGCGATAGGTGCTGTTATCAACGTTATCTAAACATGACGAGTAGATAAGTTAAGTCAACTCACCATGGATCATTGTTTAATAAAGTTTAACAGCAATATATAAAAAAAGTAAAATGTCCATCTGAATTTAAAAACTCAATGGCACTGCTTATAGTTAATTATGATTAGGTCCTGCCGTTGCTATTTTATCAAGCCAGCGTTAAAAAGAGTTAGTTCAAGTCCAGCAGTCTAGCCTTCTCCAATCTCTCGTTTTTATCAACTAAGTCATTTTCTTTCACTCCAATCCTACTACGCGTTTAATCATTTTTGTTTATGTGAACACAATTTATGGTGCCTAGGTATACTGCTTTATGTACAGCATGGGTACCTTATTTTGTATGGTGGTCGCTATGGTGTAAAATTAATCACTGTTTTAAGGGACGATCAATCCGAGTTACGAAATCGTATTGCATCCTATTTTTTGCGCCTGACTATAAAATGATAACTCCTGATAAGCCTTTTATCGCATTTTTTAACTTCAACGAAACCGCATAGGAAAACCATAGTCCGCTCTGTTATCTCATAAATTGTGTGTATTGTATATATTGAATTTATTACCACAGTTATTAAATATATGTTCCATACTCCATGTATCAGTTTTCCAGATTGAATTGTATCAGTTGTCGTTTGGTAGGAGTAAGTGTCATATATAGCTTTCGGCTGGTGAATTCTTCCTTAAAGTATTAACCAAAATAGTTAAGTGGAAATGGACACCCATCCAGATCCAGTTGAAAGAATGCCAACATTATCCTGCTCGAACGCAAGTGTAACGTTGGTACGAAAAGATTACAGATTCCCAACTGTGGATGACATATTCCACGACCCGGCGGGTTTGAGCCTGGATTCCACGACAAGAGAAATCGTGCTGGCTGATCCAACGGTTCTCAGCTGCCCACAGGTAGTAGCCAATGTACCCTTGTGCTGGAGGAAATGTAAAACTGATATTCTTCTCCAACAGTTGAAGGTATTCTATTGGTGGCTAACCTACATTCGGAAATACTGCAATCAACTTAAAGTGCTTACATTTGTCACGGCTGATGATTCACTTTGGGCCAGTTATTACGACCTTGCTGACGTGGCAGATTATACGAATACGGAGCAAAGTGACGCATCCGTAGAACAAAAAGAGAAATCCGGGCAACTGGAATCCAATGTCGAAGTAAGACCTCTTTTCCGCGTACAGAAAGCCAACTTCCTGCATGATCGATTTATTTTGTAAGCATATATGTATTTGGTTAAACGTTTGAAAACTGCGAAAGTTATTTAGGGTGCTTGCTGAGAACAAGATATGTAAGTACATCCTGGGCTATGGATTTTTTATCATTGGAGCTCCGATGTGGCACAATGACTGCAAAACACGGCAGCAGCTTGAGGATGGCCAATGGTTGGACACTTGCGAACGTGGATATCCGTGCAATCACATGTTTGACAAAACTTGCTGCGCTGAAAATGACGGGTGTCTGGCTCCTCGAGGATGGGTACATCGTGGGGATAATACGTTGAAGCCAACAACTGTAGTCCAATTAGAATGGATTGACGACCACCTCCGCTCCCTTCAGCCACCTCAGGATTGCGAACATCTATTTAAATATTTCAAGTCATTTGTTGCGGAAGGCACGTTGGGTTCATAGAACACTCGATCCTTCAGCGGTCATCGATGAAAGCACACATGCACCAAAATAATGCGACTATGTTTATCCGTCTACGTATATACACCCATTCAATATAGTTATTTAGGCCCCGTTTCTGTTTAGCAGATGAAAACCTCTCTCTGAAAGACATATTCATTAAAGATATATATATATATATATATATATATATATACTTCTCTGAGCAAGATCTATTAACGGCATCTACCAGCCAGCTTTTCGAGTTCCAAGCAATTCGAGTTCCAAGAAAAAGTACGTTGACTTTGTCTGTGTACGACAAAGGGACCCCAATGACACCGGAACATTGTCGCATGTCCAACAGAGATTCTCTTCTATTTAATATATGTAGTGTTGTAGAGCATGGTGACAAAGTACCTATGACGCCCTTGGTTGATCAGAATGGGCCCTTAATGGCCCAGGTGAAGGATTGTTTCAGTTTCCAAAGTGGTGTTTCCCTATAGTGCCCCAAGCAAGAAAAAGTGAGTTTTCCCAAATAGTTTGTAATGAGAAATTCAGGTTTTTTGTCAATACCTCGCAATGTTGAATTTTGGAATTTTCGTGACATGACTTGGTTGAGTCCATGACTTGCTATTTACCATAAGGACATTTTTCAATATTTGTTCCCTTAAGACCCCTGAAGGGTCTATTCAGATAAACCAAAGGTACCAAGGGGACATGGTTACCAATCCTTACAACATATATTAAATTGATGGGAATCGATCTCGGACATGTTCCAATTTTCCCTTGTCAGTGCATCAAGGCAGTTAAAGCCTCGAAGGTACGCTGATTTTGTGAGAATTATTTACTTCAGGAAGAAAAACGCGGGGAGTGCCTTGCATGCTCTAAGCTAGAATCTAGCAAACGGAAATTGAATTTTTTTACCTCGCAATCTGTACTTTGTGAAGTATGTAATTCGTCGTAATTGTATTCGCGTTGCCAGGACCCGTGACTATTTAACTTGATAATTTTTGATCAATCCTTTGTTGTAGAAGTAAAAGAGATAGCAACAAGGAGCACCTTGCTTTTGTCAAGTGCTTAGAGGACAGTCTTACATTCAGAATAGATTATGCGTTAGCTATAATTTGAGAGACTTAGCACAAAGTGAGAGAGATACTCTATTCTATCAATTTAATAAACTTTGTCCACTTTTTCCATTTCTGTATGTTTTCCAAAGCTTTCGAATGAATGTGGGAAATGCAATCTACCATGTGCTACCATTCTTAGCAAAATTTACATTCGTCAAGTTTCCTGCCATTCCTCAGACAATATTTGTTTCTACGCCACCCGCAATCAACAACATGAAATTGCTTGAATTCCAACTTTGCATTAGCCTAACCCTGTACGATCATTGAGTGTTGAATCGCGAAGCTTCCAACGACACTGATATCCCATCTGTTTTTTTTGGCTAGACTCATCTCCATTAAGAAGAAATCCCTTAGCGAGATGAAGGGACTTAATGAATTTATAATGCCCCTTGTGTAATCAAACCTAAAGCATGTGAGTGGATGTGGTTTTCTTTTATTTCTGCAATTTATTGTAACAGCGTAAGCTACAAAACTAAGATGAGCCATAATTGCAAGACAAGAATGAATTGGCTTTATTGTTGCAACTCTTCCGCAGAAATGGTTTTTAAAGTCAACATCATTGCGAAGCAAGTTACATAATGTAATGTACGAAATCATTATCTAATCTACCTACATAAAATCTGTAAGATTTAATCTGGCTTTATAGTGGAAGGTCCTTGCGACATGT
>JAQGCL010000874.1:0-10749 GCA_034699605.1 Isotomiella paraminor
GTCATTGAGAATAGAGGTCTCGTAGTCAAAGATTCTCATGAGTTCTTCTGGTTCATCCCATTCGCGCCAGTCGTCCGCCTTCCACGGTTGTAATACGGTGACGATAGTTCTCTCTCGGAGGATTTTGAGTGCCTCTAGATTCCAGTTAGAGGAGACGCTTCGAAGCTTTTTGATCTGGTCTGTTGAAAGGAAGAGGAGGATGTTTCGTACCATCTTTAAAGAATACAAAAGTTGAAGTGAAACACTTTTATGATCCCGCTGTCATTACCAAGGGAATATCCTTCCATCCTCCTCCAACTTCTGCCTCCTCCTTGCCCTCAACAAGGGCTCTACCGCCTTGGCAGGGGGTTGCATGCTGTGGGTAAAGGGACATTTGAATTGAATGGTGATGACCATGAGAACCACAGAACATACCTTGAAGATGAAATCACAAGAAGCCTTCACCTTCCCCAGTCCACTTCCACCACGATCGTCGTGAACAATGCAAAGAGTCAAGATGTCCCCAAAAGCCAGCTTCCTGTTTGACCCAATAAGCGCCGTTCCATTCACGAACACGACGCAGGCAGGACAGAGTGCCTGTTCACAATTAGCGTATTTGAGATGATGTTAATGTCTTGAAGGGTCAAGATGATGGACCACTTACCTCGACCTGATGAGTAGAGATGCCAAGACCCCCATCCTCTCTACACTCTAGAGCAAAATAGTTTTCCTCCTCTTTGGGACCCGGGGTCCGACTGATTTTGTGGTAGACGAACTGCCCTTGGGTCGCACGAGAGGAGAAGGAATTCCCAAACGTGTACTACAAAAGGAGGAAGTTACAAAAACCCTTCGGCGATAGTCGACCCACCCACCTTGAGTCCATTGATGGATCTCAGGTTGACCCACACTGGGGATGTACTAACAAAGTGTTTGACATCCTGTTTTGACACAGCCTCCTTTGATAAGAGTGTCGTCTGATTCAGCTTCACCAGGGATCCTGGTACCTCAGGCCCGAATGGAGGCACCTCCCACTCGCTATATACAAAAGTGGAAGGAAGGGATTAGGTGACTGGACATGTGGTGTGTAAATAATAATAAATCAAATGGAAACCTAAACAGTGTCCTCAGACGGGTTGAAAGATCCACCCTCCTGTCATGCCAACTTGTATGTTGCTGGTCCATGCTAAGTTTGTGACCAGGAGGACACTGTGGGCAGTCCATCATCGTGGGAGAAGGGTCCACTCCACTGCACCTGGACAAAGATATCTAATCTATTGAATTGATTGAAACTAGTATTAAAGAAGGACACTAGTTAATTGTGTGATATATAAAAAACGTACAAGTAATTAATTCCCTGGATCAAAGGTGGATGGATTGAAGGAAACTCATATATCTGATCTGAACCGGCTGATAGAGAAATGTGAGTGAGTGAATTGCACGAGTGTGCATATATATGGCAGAGAGAATGGATGGATGGATATCCTTTCCTCACAAAATGTATGGAGAGGGGAAGAAGAAGAAAGCTGTGTGTGTGTGTGTATATGGATGGGATGGATGGGCATAGAATGAACGCACAATGCTTTTTCAAAGTGCTTCATCCATCCATAGCGGCTTTAGCAGCATGCGGTGAACAGTTCTCGGTCTCAGTTCGACGGGACTTATGATCTAACAAGGGAACCCTTTCTGCTAGATCTGGAATTTTCGAATGGAAATTTCTGGAACATAGTACGCCCTTCGGTGGGAAAGAAGACAGCATACATTTCCTGTTTGCCATCCTCCTGTCCCTTTTAAACTGCCTATCGGAAGGAAATATGTATGCTCTTCATCATCCCTCCTAGAAGCCCACAGTCCCAGCAATTGTGGGTCGGACATTGCAGAATCGTCATAAAACGTTCCCTTGTGAGTAAGTCATTATCCACAGTTGATGGATAAAATCCTTTTGTACTGCGGAGATCCATATCCCCCGCCTCGTCTCTTCCTACTTCAATGAAGGGGTTTTGCGGCTCCGTACCTCGTGACACCTGCCCCCTTTTTGAAGGTGTCCAGCTGGAGCACTTTAAATATCCAAAGGACCATTTTTGGTCCGTCGCATTCAACACACTTTCAAGGAGAATTGAGCGGGCCAACGGTTGACCAACGGCTCTACCGTCCGCTGGCAGTCGACTTCAATGTCTCCGGGGCGCTGAAAAACATGACGGAACTTTGATCCGGTCCGGTAGTTGCTTCGTCCATCTCAAACTGACAAACCTCAGAAGCTGGGACTGTCCGGACTTGAAACGTTTGAAGATAGCCCTCATCGGGTCAGAAATACGAATCCGCAAACCCGGTAAGAAGAAAAGTTGGAAAGTGTTAGGTAAAATGGTGTCGTTGGACATTTCAGCATCCCAGACGTATATCAAGTCACTCAACATTTCAATTCAACCCCTTGGGTACTCGGCCCTGTACAGTTTTGGGGACCTTATTGACGCTCGGCCACACCTACAGGTGTTCCGGATGTCTGATATCAAGGCGGACTATGAGGTCATTTGGTTAGGTTATATTTTCAATCGAATGAGGAGTCATTTATTCGTTTCCCGCAAGTATTTTGGATAGTGGAACAAGAGAGTCCAATTTTAAATTATTTAAAGAATTCAGTTTGTTTGAAAAATTCAAATTGTTTCTGAAACAATTTGGAAATTTTCAAAACTGTTGTATTTTCAAAGCGATTGTCTGAATGAGCACAGGTGCAAAAATAAACAAAACGTGGCCAGACGTCGAACCCACGACAATTCCTTTCTTAAAACGGTCCTATCTTCAACAACGACCTAACGACTCCTCGACTTAAAATGATCTTCTACTTTCCAGACCCTGTCACGGCGACTTTGTCCGAACCATCTGAGCAATTCTTTTCTACAATTTTTGACAACATGGAATCCCTGGAGAGATTGAATTTGGCCTTCCACCGGTTGGGGGGCCCAATCTCATTTTTCAATTGACTGACTCAGGCAATGGAAAGCGGCAGCAAGGAGATGTGATTCGGTAACTGTTTTGCATCTTGATGGGTATGTACTCACAGTGTCCTTCAACTCAGTGAGCCAGACGTAGTGAGAGAGCTCCAAGAAATGTTTCCCCGTTTGACCACGCTACATGCGTCAACGGATCCCGGGGGGATGTAGGACTCCCTCGTTTTGGAGTCTTTTGGTAATTGTCAGTGAGGTATTTGCTACGGCTCGTGGAAGCAGTTAGGAAGGATGTCTTTACCAATGGTAAAACGAGTGTTGTTGTGAAGTGTTGTAACGAGAGGGTAAAAATTTCCCTTTTGTTGTAGGGTTAAAGAGGTTGGAGTTGCGAGGCGTCTCGTTTTGGGGACTTGGGGGCGAGAAGGAATTTGCGCTAGAGGATGGTACGTTGCAGGGGATGACGGAGGTTCTACTTTGGATGAGGGAAGCCATAGGGTGTTTTTTTGACAACGTTATGGTACGTCTTCAGCAAAAGTGTGCGTCTTTCACTTTTATATTTCTTTTTTGCACTAGGGTCTGGCCTTCCTAACTCACTGAGGACATTTATTCAAGACAATCAACTCCCCGTCCACTACACCTTCCTCGATTAGGAAGCTTGAATGGTTGAAATGACACGCGTGATTACAACTGATGCTTTGTTGTAGGATTCAAATTAACTCTTAGAATGTATGTAGTATGTTTAGGCAAATCAGTTTATCTTTATATATCAATTCGCTTAGCAATATCAAAACAAACATTCTAGTGATTATTATGTCCAGAATACCTCTTTTCCACGTATACATGTCATGAAACTCATTCAATCTCATTCTCTGGGCTTCAGCTTCCCTTTTGTGAGGCTGATCCATGATAGAACAAAAACGGCAAATGTGAAGCTCTCCTCCTCCATCTCTACCCCAGCGGTGGAACTAGGTTTAAGGTTACAGAACTGATCCCGGTGATTGGCATTGCATCAACACGGCTGTGTTACTGTTGCTGAGAAGGGATTATGGCAAAAATGACCGAATATTGCACATGTCAACAAAATCCTCAGTCCTCATTGACAGGCTAGTAGGCCAAATTCATATTATGGTAGCGGTAGGTGCTGTTGCTGTATTAATTTGTTGACCGAGTATGTATTATTACGCTCCAAACCAACTCCCACTGCCCGACTCTTACAAATATTTAACGTCTCTTTATCTTGAGCGTCGTCGAAATACGAGTTTTTTTCTTGGGTTTCGGTTAAAATACCATACAGACGCCCTCCCCGTCAGTTTAGGTTCAATAACATTATGTCTGCAAATCCATTAAGTGCCCCCAACGATCGCATTTCTGCTCGTACTTTAAAAAGGATGGTGGGAGGTAGTTTCTAGATTGTACAGTCTACATCATCATGTACGCCTAACGATGTAGTTACAAAACACAAGGACGGATCCTTTTTACATGCTAGGTACTACAAGTTTATGTCTTTGTTCATTGTTGAATTTGGATGTCAAGTACAGAGGGTTTGCACCTACCTTGACGAAATCTTTGTTAACACCTAACTTTCGAGACCACAACTTAGAAACTTTGGTTCCAATGATCGGTTCTACTTAGATCATCCACATATCTTTTCTATACTATCTGAGACGGTGACGCACAGGGGAGTGCGTTTATGCATCAACTGGAGCAGGGATAATTATACAGAAGATGTCATAAGGACGACGACGACTTCTACCGATATTACACGCATCGATATCTTCCAGCACTCATTAGAGCCAAGCTTCAGTCACGATTTCGAACCTAAATATTACATCATTTGAATGGAAATCGATGAGGGAGGGAACGGAAGGGAAGTCGAACGAATTATTAATGGCCAATGAATGCTTCGACATCACATGTGCAATTAATGGTAATTAATGGTTGTTATTGGATTGGTTAAAAACTTGAAAATAAAACCATTAAACTTTGCAGTTAATCATAATTAATTAAACTAAATGACATAAATGAGCTCAATTTAAACTCGGTTTACGTTAGTATTTGTGTAAACACATTACGTCGTCTATTCAGCTATTCCAAGTACATTACTAGATGCGACCGTCTGTCATGTGCGTCCGTATGTCTGTATCATAAGTGCAGTACCAGTGGTGCAGTGCCACAGTACACGGCAGGGAAATCGAAAAGAAGAAACAGTAAAAGGGTAGTAGACCTTCTCGTGTGATAATGATATTATACTCGTACTAGAGGCTGGAACAACCCTAATTTCGTGGTGTCTTTCGTATAACTCCTTGATGAATTTGACGGGGTTACTTAGTGGGTGTTATGGTATCAAGCTGACTCTCTCTCCCCCCATTGAATACCTGTATTACATGGGGGTGCCGATGAAGCTAACAGCGATTTAAATATGCCTAGAACCAATATGCGACCGTTAAATGCCTACGTCCATTCTTTTCTATGAGGACTTGACGAGTCTTCTTGAGAAGGTTTGTAGGTAACACGTGTCTTCGAAAATAATATAGCAGATATGTTTTAGTCCTATTGTTGTATTATCCACATATCGAAGTCAAACACACAGTAATGTTTGGCAAGCACATGTGCAATTTGTTGTTGAATCGGTTAAAAACTTCACAACATTAAACTGCAGTTAATCATAATTAAGTAAACTAAATGACATCAATAAATGTGCAGCTGACTTTAAACTCTGTTTACGTTGGTATTTGTGTGTTTGTGTAAACACATTACGTTCGCTAGTTACGTATTCCAAGTACATGTACAAGTACTAGTTTCGTGGTGATTACTAGAAGCATTAATTACAGTTTTAATGATCCAATTGCGGTCCTGGAGCAATTATCTGGAACCCCCGCGATAAAAAAATAAACATTTGCGGTTGTAAATGCGGAGAATCCAGTGGCCAGTAGACCATCATCCTATCTAATTATGCTCTTCATTATGGCCTTCTGTTTTTGGTAATAAATACAGGATACATTCGATCGGTTACCACTTATTGTTCAGCAGTCTTGAACTCATTTCAAACTAACAAAGCACCTGACACAATGAAAACTTCCACTGTCCTTGTCCTTATCGTCGTCGTCGTTGTTTGGGGTTAGTTTGAAAAATCTTGATCTTGAAATACTTTTATTGGCTAAATTTGTATTCATGGAACAGGATCCGTGGACGCAAAGAAGCCCTGCCGGGAAGTTGGTGGCACTTGCGAAATTTGTATTTGAATTTTGACATAATCGTTACAATGGATTAACCATATTGTTGTACTTTTAGTTGACCAATGTTTGGGAACCGAGCTTGATGGTGAGTGCGAAGACAACGTGTGGAGGACTAAGTCCTGCTGTCCTAGAGGAGGCAATTCCAATGAACACGGAATCATGAAATAAGCTACTGATTCGCTGAACACAATCTAATATTCGTAGAATGAATGTAGTCAAATAAATTTGACGCAGACGTTGATATTGAATGAAGCTTAATCATGCTGTTTTTTTTTCAAATCCTCTATTTCATCTTTTAAGACACTTGCAATGTCTGCATATGACAAAGACAAGTGTGAGAACACCTAAAAGAAAATGATCTACGAGACAAGCATCTCGCCCTTTTTGTTAGACTGGTCGTGGACTATTGGATGCCGTCATAGTTTCGGTGGGCCATGATGCCGTGGCTTCGCGACAACGGTCCTTACATCTGCACCCTCATCGACTTTACCCCAAACAGTCAAATAACATAGTTTAGGTGACGGGACCTACGCTGCGCGACTACAATTGCAAGTAATTCTGAACAAGAGTAAAGAACACACAGTATGTGTTGGTGGGTGGAATTGGAAATAATGTATGGAGAACTAACCACTCGTATTAGTGAAGTGTGTGTCTGGAATTCGAAAGTTATGGCGAAGATTACTTGATGTATAGTTGGATACGACGAAAGATAAAAGAGACACAATTCCACCATCATTATTTCTTGTTGCTGCATAATGACTGCTATTTTCCTACTGAGGTCCTACTGAGTGAGTGGTACTTCACTCCTGCAGAATCGAATACCATTGAGGACATTCTTGTCACTCCTACCTTTGTTTTCTTCACTATTCGTTCGAAATCCAATTCCAGGGTATTCTCCAGGGCTGCACCTTGCCCATCTACCCTTGTACCCCCTCCATCCATACTAACCCGGTCCCCAGGACACCCGATATCAGAGCCGCAATTATATTGTAACAACTGTCATGTTGGGGACGACTGAAGGAATGTCAAACGGTTTGACCTAAGGCGGCTTTACCAAGACCCGAGGGTTGGTATTTTCAAGATTGTCCATAATTCTTTTAATGCTCCTTCGTTCGTACAACGAACGAAATGTTGCACAACGAAATAATTAAGGGGCAATAAACTTCAATTGTTTATGTGGTTACATCGTTGGCAAAAGTTTAGTAGACAGCCGTTATTTAACAAAGGAAATTGAGTATTTCATGGAAGTCGCACATGCGTTCATGCCTCCTTCTTTTCCTCATTCTCCTCCCTCCAATTTGTCGAGTGAACAATTTTCCGGTATGTCGTCGAACCAATTCAGAGACCGTCTTGGACACTTTTCGGGCGTTTTTGAACGATGTTGATGAGTTTACCGCGACTGTCTTTGTCATGGTTTTATGTTTAACCCGAGTTGTTTTCCATCTAAGGGTTAACATAGCATTGAACTGTAAAGCGATAATCAAGTCCAAGAGCTCAAGGCAAGTCGAGAAATATTCAGGGTGCCATATATTCTGTGTAACGTCATTCAGCTATATAGTAACGATATATTGCTTTCCGCACTTAGATGTATTTAGCATCAATGTATTTATACATTGAAACAGAAACGTTAAATCGAAAGCCATGAAACTTTTATGGGTGGTATCTCAGATGGTGTGAAATATAGCAGGCGCCATTTTTCGCACTGCTTCGGTTCGTTGAAGCCCGATATGGGTTGTAGTGGGTCGGAATGTGTACCGTTGATATTTATTTTGTGGCTTCGTCGTTCGACAACAGTCCTGTAGCTTCCTTATACGAAGGCGGACACTCTGTTTCCCGGTCCACAACACGTTCCGAAATTTCAATATTTCGAATAGAATGGTCATTCCGTTCGACGACTTTCAGCTACGCGCATTCAGCTGATTGAGTGACGGTGCGTACCGAGTGGAGGCTGGAGGTTTAAAAACTTGACTGTGAGATTCTCCCACGACAACCCCATTTGCCAACTCCTGAAAGTGTTGGACGAACTGATCCCACCCCTCTGCGGAGACTTGATGAGCTGTATGTTGTGATGGAGAATGGTTGGGATTTACGGGCGAGGAATTAGTGGCTCCTGTTGCCATGCAATGACATGTGAACAACGGTCCCATCCTTGAAGTGCAAAAATCACTTGGAGGAGGATGACCTGGGGCTCTGTGGTCGGTGTTTGTTGACGGGGTACTGCAGATCGGCGTATTAATGGGGAACGGGTTATCGTCATAGACTTCTTCAGGGCATTGACAACAATTGACAACAACAGACCCTCCACATTACTGTAAGGAAGAGGACCACCCTGACGATTACAAACAGAAAGAATCCCAAACTGTTTTGAAATTCTCCCATGACGCACGCAAAAAGTCTTGGTCAACAGAAGTTAAACTCACAGTTTGTATTAATTTCCAGTATACGTCTCAGGCACCCCGATGCTTGCAGAATGGAATACTTCTATAGCTAACCCCGTTCCAAATGTTCATTTGTTAGGCTTGTCCAAAGTAAGGAAAAGTCAAAATCAGGCGGGCTTTGTACCACATTTACGCAATTCTACTTTATGTTGTTTATTTTCCCACAGTGTTTCACTTGTGCTGGTCGTTGGAGTTTGTTTATATTTAGCTAAGAGTAGAACGCGAGACAAGATACATTATTAATCCTCATGGATTACGTTCTATGTACAGGAGGTTGTGTAAACATTGCAAACCTCCTGGGTAGATCAATGTGGAGAAAGAAGGCATCTGGTGGACTGACGTAGCAGTGAGTCCGGCTGTTTACTGTCAAATAAATGGATGTGCATATCCTATGGCATGCATAGCTTTTCCTTCGACCTACCTGCCGTTTACCATTCGACCTGCCGTTTACCATTCGACCTACCGTTATTCTGCCTTTACCACCAAAGGATGAGTGATAATCAATCAGTCAGGTGGCAGATTGTAAACAATACAACCGTAAATTGTAATTGCAGTTTTTGACAACGTTATGGTATGTTTCTTATTGCAAACGTTTGTGACATGTTCAGTTTAACATTTCTTGACCGCAGTTGCCACCAGTTTCAGACCTTCGATACTTATTGAGGGCATTTATTCGAGACAATCAACTCTCCGTCTCCTCCGCCACCTTCTATTAGGAAGCTGTAAAGGAATACTTACATATATTACAGATGATTAAAATTAATTCTGTTATTCTTTGGCCACTGACGGTCAATTCTTCTTCAGCCACTTCGGCTATTTAATGCTCTTTCCACATTGGTGTCTCTGTAAAATAGCAAACGGTTTGAGTGCCATGCCACCAAAAGACTTTTTGAGATACCTTAAGGCACGTCTGAGTAATTCCAATCCAGTCACACTTGGAACACCTCAACAACGTTTTCTTCTTTCTTGAATGAAATCCTTTCTTGTAGGACGCCTTATATAGCTGATCAACATTGAATTTTTGGTTCTTCAAATGCATCCTTCTCAAATGTATTCTAAGACCATCTGCAGTCGCGTAGTCTTCACCGCAAGAAGGATAGCGACATTTGTATCGTTTTAATGAGCGGGTATTGGGGTCCCTCACGATTCCCTTAGGGTCTTTCTGAACGTGTCTCTGCATCATTTTTTGTCAAGTTTAAGTTTCAATTTGTATTGACAAAAGTTTAGTTACCAAAAACCAATGGGGACTAAGTCCAAACCACGGGCACAGGTTGCACTTGTACGTTTTTCTCCGTCGTTTCCATATCACACTCAAATTCTGTATAACTTCTGGATATTTCTTGATTTCCTGATCAAGGGCAAGGCTGGCCGTCTCTTCAAATTTACCATCACTCACAGTACAACCAACTTTTGTTTTCTCCTTGTTATTAATATCAACTTCTTCCGACAATTCCTCCTTAATCTCAGCGTTGCAAACGCTGGAACTCTGAAGAACGCCATCGGAGAGATCAATACTCCCGACTTCGATCCTGGCAAAATCGTCATCAGGCCTCCTGTTTCCATCCACCTTTTGTTTTTGGACAACCGTGTAGTTAAATGGCAACCTCGGGTGTTCGGTTTTTGTGTGATGTCGGATATCTCGAAGCCGTCGCACCACTTTTGAACAGTATGAACACCTGTGCCAGGTTTCTATGCCGGTGTGGATTTGACGATGGACGTTTAAGTGATATCGGTTCAGGAACACACTCTGGCAGCCGGTAAATGTGCAAGTGTAAGGATCTGTATGGTTATAAATTGATAGTTTAAACAGTGCTTTTTAAAAATTTGGTTGCATAATTACTCCCTGGAAGATGAAGTTTCAAGTGATCCTTGTACGTGTTCTTATTGCGCATCACAGAGTCACAGGCGGGACATGGGTACTCCCCAGAAGGGAGGCTACGAATACTAATATTTTTGTGATGAACTCTTTTCATGTGGCTTCGCAGGGAGTCAGCATGCCCGAACAGCTTCGCACACTCAGGACATTCAAAGTCACCTAATTTGTAATTTGAATGGGGCTTGGCTTGTTTGTTATCTTGTCCACTCACTACACTGCCTTTGGGGCCTGGCTTGTGACGTGACCTCATTTGATGGATACGTTGCACCAGGTCTGGGTAC
>JAQGCL010000875.1:0-10747 GCA_034699605.1 Isotomiella paraminor
AAAGCATATAAAAGCAGGCTGAGCTGAGCTGAAATGAGATTCGACTGAAGAAGAAAGTGATCATTCTTCCTCATCCCTGAACGATTTGGAGTGATTCATCACATGAATTTATGAGGAAGATGTACGAGTGTCCTTGACGGATTTTTAGATCATCTATTATTATTCCATACCCTGTTTTGCTATTGCCTTCTTTACACTCGGTTTTTAATCATATACAACTCCCGTAGTTTTGGTATGGGAAAGAATATATAATAATTGTAAAACTTACAGAATATTTCTGGGCCGACCTCGTCTCTCCATCCGGTATGGTTTCGAATTCGTAGAGTCCGGTTCAGGGGCAGGAAACATGTCGACAAATTACAAGTGTGCGTGGTTTGATATATCAAGTCCAAGTACCAACAAATCAAAGCAAATATTTCCGTCAGGGGAAACAAAAATCCTATAAAAAAAAATTAAACAAAAGAAATAAAATAAAAGGTTTTTGTTAAAACAGGTAACTTTAAAATTGTCCAAATACTTTTGGGTTAAAAAATAAAACTGATTCAAACCAAAATCACACAAAAAAGAGAATCTCATGACTCATGTAAAGATAATTACGTAAAATTAGTGGGTCCAATGAAGTCTATCGTCTCAGTTTTCATTCATTTTTGTCAATAACATCATTCCAATTATGCCATGCCATAGATAGAGTCAATTACAAATCTATTACAAAATTTTGTTTTTATTGAATTTTGTAAAACATGAGATGTGATGTAATAATATCTAAAATACAGAGTCCATTTCCGCTCCCATCTGTGTGTAGATAGATTGTGCCTGATTCCATGATTTGGTCCATTTCATTTCATTTTTGAAAAGAGAGTTAATAAGCTGCTTAGCGTGAGTCCATCTATAGAAATAGAGAAATCCATCTACCCGTCGTTGATTCTTCTTCATTTTTATATTCATTCAGTCCCGATCAGTTGTAGGTGTGTCGTGCCGAATGCAAGTATGTATGGGTCCAATTTATTTCAAATTAGGCAATCATGACATGACATTCACTTCATCTTTCCAAGAGGACAAGTTAAGTTAGAGAGAAAGAAGAATCAAGAACATTGTTTTTAAGGAAGGAATATACCAAAGGGAAAGCAGTCATTTATAATAATAATAAAAGCACAAAGGAAAAACCTCTTTCCACTCAAAATACCTTTTTACGTAAATAACTCAACAACAAATGGCCAAGAAGAAGAAGAAGAAGAAGGCAACAACAATAATAAAAAAAAGTACAAAGGCAAACCTGCCACCAACCTGATGAACCTGATGATGATGATGGTGATGATACTGCAATGTAATTGCGTTCTATTGTAGTTTTTTTTTGGTAACAAGGTATTAGCCTAAAAAGATTTGGAAATTTATTTTCTCAGGAAAATAAAGAGAACGAATGATGGACAATTTTCAAATCTAATCTTCATGGTTTAAAAAAAGAAAAGACGAAAAGAAAAGTTATTGAAGTTAATGTTAAAAATAATGTTCAATAAATCCAACCCAAATCTTGGATTGGAATCGTCTGCATTCTCTATTTTTTGAACCTTTTTGAGAGAGATTTTGTATTTTAACGATCTTGTGTTTAAAATAATTTAGTTACTCATCCATCCTTTTTAAAAAAATAAATCCCTTGACCTACTTAAAAAAGGGTCTCAATTTTAGTCATACATTTACACAAATCACACCCAATCTTTTTTTAGGTTTAAAAACACGTCCAAAATCTGCCCGGCAAACATCCTCCTTCTTTTCTTTCTCTTCTACATCGTCATCATCATCTCCATCCTTATAGAGGATGAATATGCAACAACGCAATTATAATGGAGGTATAAGAAAAGAAGAGAGAGTGTGTAATAAGCACTTGAGATAGGTCAGTTTGTAAAGGAGAGAGAGAGAGATAAGAGAAAGAAAGAAAGAAAGGCTTTTCACAAGTCTCCAAATTACACCCGGAGAGTCATACCCTAAATTTATCTCGGATGGAATCTTTTCTCTAAAAAATAAGTGACTTGTTAACAATCCTTCGTGTTGTATATATCTCCTATAGAGAGTCACTTACTTAAAAATAAAAGTCCATCATCATCATCCCTTTCCGTGCACTCTTGAAATGGCATTGGGTTTAAAAAGTTATATATAAGCCAAATAAAAGGTAGCAAAGCTTGCCTACGACATAATAATTGCTCTGACTAAAAGAAAACACCTTTCTTTCTTTCTTCCAAATCCCCAACAAAACGCATAATGATAACGAAAAGAAGAACAGAACTGAAATGAACAAAATATTTTAAGGGTCTCAATTAAGATGGTGTTTAACATCCGGTCAAAAAATTCTCAAAAAAAGGGCAGAGGCAACAATCATTTCGACTTTAATTTTGTCTGTTTGGGATTTAAGCAATTTTATGGATGCCACGCACAGTCAGTGAGTGAGCGGGGTTCTTCTCAATCTATTTCACTTAATTTAGATTTTGTAAAAGGTTAGTAATGAGAGAGATCCAGAGGGAGACTCATTTTTCTCTTGTCTGCTTTTTCCCGATTATTGGTTTGCCTTTTGGCATGCCTTTGTTTTACTCTGTTTATTTTATAAGAGGTGCTCTGCTCTGTTTTATTTATATACTTTCATAGGTGAAAAAATGACTGAAAAAAACTGGAAATAATCAGTCAACTACTCAAGAGGAACCACCGTTCATTGTTCCTTCGTTGTATATAAATTTTTTTGTGCGTGCCCATTAATGCCGGTTCGGTTTAAGTAGTAGAATCCACATGCAACTCATTCATTCATTCATTCATTCATTCCAGTTCTAACCAAATTTTATAGACATAAGAAAAGAAGATACTTTTTTCTAACTTTCCGTTTAAAAACAAGGTTTAAATGAAGGATCAGAAGATCCTTTTGAACTTCCGGTCTCATTTTGGGAATGGTGGTATTATTCCAACCCTAAGGCCAGTTTTGTTGCTATACCTGAATGAATGAATTCGATTTTATTTTTATCTATTTGCTTCATTCTAAATCAGTCAACCACAATTCTTGATTTTTAATACTATTTCAAGGCCATTTTTGTTCTTTAACCTTCATAAACTTCCAATTTCCGGGCTTAGATTAACAATGAAGGATACTTAAACAAACCTAAGGGAAGGGACAGAAAACAAAACACCCATTTATGTCTAATGTATTCAGATTTATGCCAGGTGAAAGAGAAAAGGGAACCTGATTTGATTTCCAAATCTTACAATTTTGAATCTAATGAATGATAAGCATCTCTCATCATCATGCACACCATTTCGTTGCCCAGACCCAGGTCAACATAAATTAATAATTACGATTATATGAATGAAGAAATAATGAGAACTGACTTGACTTTGGTTACAGAACCCTCAACTAATTCGAGAAGAGGTACGTAATACCTTCCCGACTGAACAGACGTCACTTGACATGAGAAGAAAAGAAATTTAAATTTAAAATAAACGAGAATTAAATCATAATTTAATTCAATCGCTTGTTTTTACATCCTCACTTTTCTTTTCCCATAAAAAAAATTGAAATGAAGTCAGAATTTAAATTTTCCTCAAACATGAAGAAGAAGAAGGCGTTGTTGTTGCAGTGAAATTTCCATGTTTCCCTTTTCCTTTCTTCTTCCCTCGTCGTCGTGTGGATTTTCTTTGAATAATTAAGAAGCGAGTCGGGTTACAGCAATACATTAAATACATTACGTGCCTAGACTTTATAAATTTAAATTTAACACAGGTTGAGTTGAGGCTGGTCAGGATCAAAGAGGAAACTTCAGTACGTTTTTCGTCCACCCCAAAACGTTGTCATGATGATAACAACAGAGACAGCATCCGAATTATAGAATTGGGAATTAGAGGTACAGCAATAATTGCCAGAAGAAAGGAAGCCTTCTCTCCTCAATTCCTTTTTCTTCTAAAACCAGTAATGATCCTTGAGAATATCCAATTACCGAAGAAGGATAAATAATTATAGGTTTCGCATTCGTCTCTAAAAATAGATAAATTCAGGAGAAAAGGAGAAGAAGCGCAGGAAGGTCCACGGGAAGGCTACCCTGCACACGTGAAAAGAGCAAACTTAATCTAATTTGGGCCTTTAAAATTGATGATCTTTCATAGAGGAATAAGTGGAAATGTGAAATTAGGAGTGAATGATCATCGCATTATATGTGAGATTGGGAATTGGATAGATGATGAAGTCAGTTTTAGTTACCCGCTGCAACAACGTTCCTTAGAACCCAAATGAATGAAATACAAAAAAAGAACAAAATCAAGCGTGAGTATGGAGAAAGGTGAGAGAAAAAAGGAAAACAAGAGAAGAGAGCTTCCTTCCTAATAAAAGACCAATCCAATTTGAAGCATATCCATACCAATATTTTATCTTTGTAACTAATTTTGGCAGATTGAGCATCCAAAAGTCCCGACGTGTATAAATGTGTAATAATAAGCAATTTAAAAGAGGAGTCCATGTAATGAATGGCACCGCATGAGCTGGAAACAGATAAATAAGCCTCATTTTCTCTCCCGATGTATATGAATGTAGGTATTTATTAAGCATTGTTGAAGTTCTCCTGCAGTTTTACCCCGATTCCGTTATTATGGTCATCATTATTTCCAAAATATAAATCCTCCTCCCTCAAAAAAAATCCATTTTTCTTGTAAAATATAAGTAAGTGGTTCCCTTCCTTGACGTGGGCCCTGCTTTTGGGGCGATGCGGGAGCATTTTGCATTGAGGAAGAATACAACAATCTGCAACAAAAGCGATGGTGATGGGGATATCTTTTCCTTGAGATACATGTTTTGTTGGTTGGAAGAAGAGAAATTTCAATTTGTCAACGCCGTTTTTGCTATATTCCACTGAAGTGGAATGAAGGGAGAAAGAAGAAGAGAAGCCGAAGCCAGGGTCGATTTATATATGAAGCAATTGACCACCTGAGCCCACTGAATGAGGCAATTTATCATTCCAAGAACTGTAAGACACAGGCGGTGATCACCATCAACCTAAACCACAGACACACACAAACACATTACAACATGACCATCCAAGAAAAATATACGTATCGAACTGATGCAATGAATTATAAATTTCTTTAGTGAAAAAATAGACGTTTTTTTTATATACGCCTTACGCCGGCTGAATGCAGTCACCCTCCCCCTCGCTACCCAGTTGCTTGGTTGGGCAAACTGAGACAAGGGAATATCTTTTAGGTATATGAATTGGTGATTTTTTTAGGGAGAATTGATGTGGAAATGAAGGAGCCTTTTGAGTGAAGTGAAAGAGGAAGGAGGGCAGGGTGGAATGTGAAAAGGGTGATTTAACTTCTTGTTCTATGATCTTTAATGGATTCATGATGATGAAGGAAGAGAAGGGATACTTTCACTACAACTACTTCCTGCGGTTCATCAAAGCTCAACATTAAAAGAGGTCCTTTCGCATTCGTCTCACGGCCCCAACTTTGAATCATTGAATACCATCAAAGTCAGCAGCACCACCACCGGTCAAAATAAAATGGGGGTAGAGAGCATAGAGAGAGGACCCTGTGATTCTGTCCTAGGGTTCCATATACGACTTGGTGCATGGACGGACTGGGGACGTTGTTACATATTCTGTTGAGGACTAGGACGAATCAGAATAGCAAACGAGTGAATTTCATCCCAGTCTGTCACTACGGCACACACCATCGTAGGCTTTTCCCTTATACACTTTTACTGTGACCTCCCTTCCAGAATGTCAATCCGGGAACACGGATGTCAAGCTCCCGCTCCCATCGCAAATTGGGGTGCCAAGATCGTGCCGCGACTGACTAACAAGCAACAATAACTTTCCCTTACTTAACTTAACTTAACTTTCCTTTAGACTGGACTCTGGACATCGCATCACTACATACATACATACATACGTACACATACCAACCAGCTCATGAATCTGAATCCGAAAAAAAGTAGAAGAAGACAGGGTAAAAAGAATATATAAAGCTGCATTCGTTAGCCCTTCCTTTCACCAAGAGAAAGGAAAGGGAGAGGAACGTACATACGAGTCGATGAGAGAAGAATGAATATACACACAGATCAAAGAAGAAAGTCAGTTAGAATCAGAATTCCAAATACCTTTTCCTTTTTTTGCCTCATTCTTCCCTCCTTTCTTTCTTCCTCTCGTTGACGGGAGAAAGTCGCAAAGTTAATACAAAATAAAAGTTAGAGAGAGAGAGACGAGTCAAAGGAACTAAATAAACTCAACTAAAAAAGGAACTTTTTCCCCTGTCCAAAAAAAAATTGTTATTCTACATTATTTCCTCTTTTCCTTATGACTTGACTGTTAACAAGGCAGAAGAAGAGGAAGAGTTCAGTTCAGTGTCGTGTGGACAACAACGTCATAGAGATTTTGTCTCCTTTCTCCCTAGGAAAAGTCATGACACAATAAAGTTGCTCTGACGATTGACGAATGCTGGGCAATTGCTGTGCTTTTTAGTTAATATTTTCTTCATAGACTCATAGCATTTAAGCACATACAAATCTTAAAATCCAATAAAATTATACGGACTCAATTTCTTCCTCCAAAACTATACAAAACTATCTTCTTCTTCGAGTCTTAAACTAGTTTAGGAGACAACGAAGTTAAGGCCGTTTCGTGTGATGTGATGATGTCTGTGATGATGTCCCCAGGTAGACCAAAAAACAATCCATTCTTCTTCTTCTTGCCTTTTCGATTTTTGGGACGACTTTCTCCAAGACACTCACACTCAGAGGGAGAGAAAGTTTGATGAGTAATGCAATGTAATGTAAGTAATGGATAAAATTCTCTTTTGTGATGGAAAATGGAGTAAGTTAACTTAACTAGTCCTGCTTCACCTCTAAAAAACTGGCAAATAACTACATAGTCAACAACTATTTCTATAGAAGACGAGCCCTACATAGTGCCTGCCTGGAGAAAGTCAAGCAAAGGAGGTCTTAAATCCGTTTATTTTTTACACGTTTTCACTGGACCAAGGCATGAAGGATGTGACACTTTCTCCTATTTGCCTTGTGAATTGCAATGGGTCCTTCCTTGTTTCACCCATCTACTTAACCAGCCGGTGTTTAATGAAGATTAATAGCTAAAGAATGGCCCAAAATCATTCCGTGTGATGTGTGAATGACGCCGTGCCCAAAAGCCTTTTAAGAAAAGAAGTAACTTTTTGCTCCGTCTCTTTATTCAGTTGACCAAATGACACAATCGAATTTACAACAAGTTTCTCATCTTTCTCCTCTCTCTCTCTCCCTCCACTTTCTTTTTAAAAGGAGTGAGTTAAGGGCACTTTTGGGGAAATTGAGTGAAAATTGGAATAAAAGGAGCTTTTTGGGTGGCAGTGGAATTTCTGAAGAGTTTTTCAGTTCTCATCTCTCTCTGAAGCAAAGGCTAAAGGCAACCTTGTGGTGAGGAGAGAGAAAAGTTGAAGGAAGTTGCCTTCTTCTTTTACTTTTACTCAGCAAAGTACGCCATTAAAGCAAAAGTATATTTTATTGATGGCACTTTCATTTAAAGCACATCAATGCCAGAAACATTCTGAGAAGGAAGGAAAATCGTCACAGAGTCTGTCTATCTATCTATACCCCGGTTTTAGATTAGCCAATAGTCTACCTGCCGTCGTCGTCAAAAAATGTAAAAGTTTTTTCTTTTACAAGTGACGTGACGTTCTTTTTCTCTACAAAAAAAGCAAAGGAGGTCATTAAATTTGATGTACGAATTGGGCCAAATGGACACAAGTGAAGGTGTACGGTATAATAATACAGTTTACGGTTGTCTCCCTCCCAAGAAGACAGTAACAGTTTGAGACAGAAGGTCTATAATAACGAGGCCCGGAATAGACTATTCATGAAGTGAGGAAATTTCCTCTCCTCCCTTGTTTTTAGGCGTGTGGATTTTTGGATTTGAATGTGACAGAAAGTGGTGAAAGGAGCCAAAAGAACAATGCAAAAGGAAATGGCATGGCATAGCAGGGAGAAAATGTCCACTTTATTATTCTATTCCACTATTCGGGGATTGTTAGGTAGATTCCCTTCTGTCATATACGAAATGCCTTTCCTTTCTCTCCGACTCTTCTGTGTGTTGGAATGGAAGTAGAGAGAGAGAGAGAGTTCCTTCCTACTTGCTATGATAATCTATTTGAATTACGAAGGAAGGAATGGGATTCGGTCAATAAATTCCGTTTTTATGGTTTTCTCAGACGATTCCATTTGAATTTTTTGGGAAGTAGAAGAAAATGTCGGGTTGGAGAGAGTTGGACACACTGCAGGCTGGACCCCTGGTGGACTGACCATCCGGGAGAATGATGGAAATTGAGAAATATTACCATTCCATTCTCACATCTCACCCCATCCCATTTACATAACGAATAATAAAAAAACAACGGTCTTCAGACTCGTACAAAAACTCTTCACTTATTCATGAACTCAACTCTCTCTGGCTTTCTCGTCTTATTATTACGCATTATTACGGATTCCTTGACTTTCCTCTTGCTCCCGCATAAAAAGAAATATTATAGAAATATTCCGCTTTTCTCATCATCATCACAACTTCTTTTTTTTTTTGTTTTTCTGCTTCACTGGACCTTCTTTACTGCCCATGACTCCCCCCACCTTTCTAATTTCAATTCCCCATGATGGGAGACGAGCAGATGATGACAAAGCTTGGGTCAACACACCAAAAAAGTTTGTTTTTATAGCTTTTTAATTATCCAATAGTTTTGAAGCTCTGGTAGGTAATAAATGTGGTAATTCTTTTCAATTAAATTTCTAAAAATAGGTATAGGCCACATGCCCCTACATCACAAAGGGAAACTCTGATATGATGAAGAAGAAGAAAAACATGACGTTGTTGGAAACAGTAATAAGTGAGCCTAAGAAGAGTTTTCCTAGCGAGTTTCATAAGAAGAAGACATGCCAAATGTTTAAAAGATAAGGGTCATAAAGCAAGCAGATTGTTTGGTCAAGTTGGCCTCCCACATATATGAAGGAAGAGAAAGCTATAGGTATGTGTGTATAACTTGCTTTCTTTGTATTCTTCGGTTCAATTCAATGAAATTGAACATGTGGATGAAATCATTTCACTTTAAAAAGGTAGCAAAAATCGCCAATAATAATAATAATAATAATCCATCTCCGTTTGACCATTGATCCTACATTCAACTCTCAAACTCTCATAACTTTCTTTCTTTTTCTCTCTGAGAAACTGAAGAGATGGAAGGAGGAAGGAGCACACATTTCAGCCTGATTGTGTTTACTTTACTCAATCTCTCGTTACTTTCACCCAAAAATATATATCTACGTGACGTGATATGGACATGAATCTCTCATCTTTCATCATTTTTTTAATGCGCATCCCATTCCATCCCAGTGATTCCTCCTCTTCTTCTTCTTCTTCTATTTTTCCCAGGTTTTCATCTTTTTTCTTCTTCCTCTTCTCTACTCCAATTTAATTTAATCTATATTTATTTTATTGCATACAAACATTACGGGGAGGAGGAGGTGGAGGTGGAACAACTTTCTTCTCTTTTCAAAAAAAAAGCTTCTGGTTAATCAAACAAACGAAAAAAGCATCCCAAAAAAAGTTGCTTGTTGTGACTAAAAAAAGTAAAAGGGAAAGTAAGTGGGAGGAGGGGAGGTGAGTTGGTGAAAGGCACATGCAGTCGGAAATGTAATCCCACTCAATATTGAATACAAGATGCTTTTATGAAGTTGACATGTTCAGTCATAATGCACATTGTGAAGAAACTGCTACACATATTCTCATTCTCATCACATGCATCAAAAAATCTGTAAAAAAAACTCCCTATGGGTTGACAGCAACCGGAAGTATGGAGGAGAGAGAACTCGCATCACTACTCACTCATTCATTCATTCACAATCTTTTTAAAAGGAACAAAAAAATATCTGAAATGAAATGATGATATGTGATGAGCAACCCTTCTTTACTCACGGTCAACTTTTAGTGGATTTCTATACTCATTATGTTTTCAAGAGCCTAGTATTCATTCACGTTGACCCACTATTTCAAGTTGAGAAAGAAATTCTGGAAATTATTCAAAGAAAACAGCAAAACAAAAGAAATATTTTTGGTAATCAAAAACTCTCTTTTTGACGATTGTAGAGGTATACCATATTTATTATTCTCTCCTGCAGATGAAATGACATAAATCAGGCCACGTCGTCCTGGCATCTCAATCCACGTGAAAGATATTTGGATACAAATGCCCCAATTTTCCTCTCCATCCAAAATACTCTCAAATGTCGTGGAACAAAAAGTTGTTGGATGCAGAGAGAAAGAATATGTATGAGTTCGTTATATATAAAACAGACATACATAAATGGTAATAACGGGGCCAGAGAGAAAGCACTTTACTTACTTACTTACGTCCAGAATACGACGACGAGGGTAATGAGATGGACAAAAGGCAGGGAAATGTAAAGGAACTTTTTTTTTCTCAATACAAAAAAAAATCTGAAAATGATGAATGAATTTTTAGGGGAAAAGTAAAGTAAAAATGTTGCACCATTTCTTGCAGTCAAAAAAGTCAGTCCCCCCTCATAAAAGATAGGAGCGCGGTTTAGATCAGAAGAAGGCGAAGGTAAAACAAATTGTACGCCAACACTTTCTATTATTGACTTTTGAAATCAAGGGTTTTTAGATAATCATCAAAGTTGTTAGTCAGTGTTGACATTTAAAAGGACTTTAAAAAGTAGGATAATATCAAA
>JAQGCL010000876.1:0-10746 GCA_034699605.1 Isotomiella paraminor
AAAAAAATGAATTTCGCGGTAAATTCTCATCTTGCCTCTATACTATAATGGGTATGACTCAATTTGTAAAAAAATGAATTTCGCGGTAAATTCTCATCTTGCCTCTATACTATAATGGGTATGACTCAATTTGTGAAAAAATGAATTTCGCGGTAAATTCCCAACTTGCCCTTAAAATTCGGCCCTTAAGGTTCCTAAAATGCGAAAAATTATTATCTCGTAATTTTGTGTTGGTTGGCAAAAATCGGCGATTTGCCTCCCGGATTTCGCTCATATCTTCCATATAAGGGCCCAAGTAGTCCCTTAAGGGTCTCCAAATGACAAAAAATTGTATGTCCTCATTTTGTACGGGTTGACGGACGATTTACCTCTCCGCTTTCGCCAACATCGTCGATCTGAGAGTAACAATCTAAATCAGCAATTGCAGTTCTCAAAATTCAAAAAATTAAATTCCTATATAAGTTGGTTTTTATATCTGCAAAGAGGAGAATTATCGTTGAGATCCTGGTAATCGCTTACCAAGACTTGTTATTTATTAAAATTGGTCTGATATTGTATGATGCTTCATGATGAATTTCAGGTGGTTGCACCCACCCTACTTATGTCATCATTATTCGTTGTGTTGATTGTTTACTTTCGAGTTAATTCAATCCATACAGTAAGAGAATAAATAAATCATTTACTTAGCTTATGGATCATTCGAAGAATTGAAATGATTTGACAATTTGTTTTAACATACTGCAATTGGCATTAACCATAATAACTGACTTACAATACAATTCTTAAAATCCAAATCATGGCCATTTTTATTGAACCGATTAAATACGATTTACTTTCCTCGTTTTCTTTTGGTCATTGACCTATTTGTTCTATTCCAGCTAAGCAGTTTCCCTCTAGACGTCAAATGCGAATTGCGATTTTAACCACATAGGCACTTGTTTTACGCACCAAAGGAATGACTGGAGATGAGTGACACGTTCTCGGCACAGCACGAGAGCGCAAGCGATACGAGTACAATCCCAATGATGAGGACTGTGCCCAAGCTGGAATTGGAAAGTCTCATCCCTTCCTTTTCTTCGGCATTCCAAGTCTGATCTACCTTTTTGAGGGGCATATTTCTCATCGTAAGGATACATTTATCATATTTGTGAATTAAACGTCGGAGACTCATGCGTAATTATCATTCAATTTTGACGAAATTGAGTTTGAATGGCCCTTGCAACAAGACGAGGACACGTTTCGTTTATCCCGTCCGAAAATGTATATACATGTACAATGCACATAGACTTACCTCCTTTACTCTTAAACGATGACTGGTACGGGTGTAATACCGTTTGGTTTATATTGTATTATTCATTGCTTGTATAATGATGCCATAAATATGTGGAAGTGGAGATTTATTATTACGGTAGTTCTACTACCTTATGCGTTCACTCTGCACAACAACGAGTTAGTCCTCATGGTGGTTAAGTCCGTCAATATCTCCACTCAAACACGCCTCTCACGGTTCCCCTTTGCAAGGGAGGAGGGCAGCAACTCCTTGAAGCCTTCGTCTCTTCAACTATTGTGATCAAAGGTCACAGTCGACTTACAGCCCTTCAATCGTGCAATGATGTCATCTGGATACGAAAAACGGGATTAACTTGGGTGACGCGTATCCTGATGGAGGGGGTGGATGGGTGAAGACGAAGTTGCCGTTGACGTAGTTGTCAAACGCTCCCAAATAGAATTAAACTGCTGTGCATTCCTCTAATTCCGTTGTGGGATATGGAGTAGGTCGTGGTAGCTGAGCTGACAACAGTGCATAGCAGCATAGAACACCAACAGCGGCACTCGTACAGCGCTCCTCCCCCAACCTTATGTTGCTCATGCACTCGTTGTCTTGTTCGTCCGTTAGGGGCATGGTGAGATTTGGGCAAAACAAAGCATTTCCTGGACAGACTAAGAAACTACCACATTCACTCGACATTAGGAATTATTTGCGATGCATTCTTTAAAGTAATGCAAACAGGCATTGCCATATTTATTCGATGACATGCAAAACCCATTGTTTAAATCAAACTAACGCTGAACCCATCCTGGTTGAAAATCTTGCACATGACCATTTCTTTAGCCATTTTTCTTTTTTCTTCCTGCACAATGTGAGTTTTGTTCTGCTTCGGATTCTTCTTGTTATTGTCTACGATCCGCAATTTAATCTTCATATTGCTGCTAGTCTTCATAACCCTACTAATCCTTGACATGTTGGTCTCAGAAGCTGCAAGGCGCCCTCTACTGTACTTCGTAACGAGGTTCTTGGCCACACCCAACGCAACAGTTTTAGGCATAAAAGTGTTTTGTGTAAATGGGACTGTAAGGATGATCTCATTGTCCCCAACAATCTCAGTCACTAATGGCTCCGCTGTCTTGGTGCTAGGAGCCTGTTCCAGCTGCAGTTTTTCGAGGTGGGCTTCGAGGATGTCTGGAAAAGAAAATAGTAGGAATATGTCCGTATTGCATTAGTTGGATTACTACCGTTAGTATCCATTTCCATGTCGTTACAGGCCTTTGGCGTGGGGGACGAGGAACATTGTTCCATCCTTTCCGAGAAGGCAACAATTCTTGCAGCTGGAAGCACATGACCCACACAACTTCCAGATTGGACTACCCCGTTGTTTTTGGGGTAGCAAGGAGAAGGGGGTTCCCTGTAATTCCCGGCCCCATCAGTCGAACTAAAGTTACAAACGGTATTAGGTTTGATGTATGGGGTTGCTACAATTTTATGCTGGGCGTTTAGAGCCTTTGCAGGTGGATAGAAAGTTGTAGGGAATGTGGAATGGTCTTTGGGATTTTCTGCCTTCCAGGCTACGCTAGGTTGATTGCTTTCATGGGAGGTGTTGGAAACATGGGATGTCGCTAACGGTGTCACCGATTCTTTTTGGGGGAAGCTTGGAAGGATAGTGGGGTAACCAGTTGCCAACGGCCGTGGTCCGTCAAACGCTAAAACGCACTCTGGCGCGTACTCTTCCAGAAGGTCTAGGAAGTAAAAATGAGGAGGGTATTTTACAAGTCAAGCATAAAACCATTGCAATAGATACCCAATATATATTTTCGTTTCATCTGCACAAGTGCTTCCCTCAAATGTTGTATCATTGCTTGACGACCAAACGCGCTCACAAATGCAGAAAGTGTCAAGTAGCACATTTCATTAACACGATTACTCTGTGAAGGTGTGGGGTTGATCCGGTCGTGCACCCTTAAATATCGGGACAGTTGAACCCATCCTTCGTCTTGCACAAAGTTGCGATCCGCCATGAGCTTGTCACAAATTTCCCCGATGTACACCTCGGAATACACACGATCTGGAAAAATTGAAACTTAAAGAATCCCTCCAACAATAGGTATGGCTTACATGTTTTCTCATGTTTCTTAGCGGGTTTGCTAAAGGGCCATCTCCAAGGGGCCATTCTGTTGAAACTGCACACAGCCACCAGCCTTTGCTCGAATCGAATGAGCGACAAATCCACAAGTTGATGTAAACTTGTAAGTTGGGTTCATGAGACTTTTCGCGTTCGATACAGTAGCGAAAGCTTCCGGGTTTGTTTTGATGAAACAGAGGATTACCTCCCACGATAAAAACAAACAAACAAACAGTCTTATGTTTACATCCAATCGAAATACAGTACACATTATGTCTTCCGGGTCGGGAACACAGGATACGTTATCAAGTGACAAAAATAAGGAAATACATCATCCTATAGAATTACTAATATTGATATTACTTACCTCCCAGGAAAAGCAAACAGGCAGATATGTTGATTTACATCAAATAGAAATACCCCACATACAGCATTGAGAAGTAAGGTTTTCTTGATGTGTAGATTGTTTTGTTTTCCGAGTTGATTGACCTGACCCCTGGGAACCATTTCCTGACCAACTCTTCCTCAATGACATGAGTATATCCTTCAAAACAGAAGGGATACAAAATATACATAACGCGTAATATAGAACGTGGATGACGGTCAAGTTATAGTTGTTTACTTTAGTCCAAGCTGTCCTTTTATTTGCACTGTTTCATTAAAATCATTCGCATTTTCGCGTTAACAGGCATTAAAATTAACTACAACATATATTCTACAGGCCATGATTCCGAAATAGGCGGCTAATTGTTTTTTTCTTGAATTAATGTGTGTCCTTGTCACTGGTTGTCAAGCGATTTCTTCAGACATGTCCACTGTAAATCCATGTATCCTGAACTGCTGATCGCCCCGCATGGCAGCAACCAATTCCGTCGCAAGGTGAAAAATTGGGAGGGGCTGTGGAAAGTGCTCAAGGTTTTGAGAAAGGGTTACACGTATTGCACGGGGCCGTAAGTTGCTTGGGTCAACTTCACAAAGCCAATCCTCCCTTATAACTTCCAGGATTTTCAGATGTTTCCCGGCATAATACTCGATCATCCTCGACACGGTTCCCTCATCCGTGGTGTATGGGTTTTCCTGAATATTCCCCAAAGTGATAGTGGTACTGGGTTGAACTCTGTCTGCAGATGCGGCTCGTTATCTTTACGTCATTTACCTCGTAGCGTATGATTTAGAGCCATTACCTGTGTCGGAGCTACATCGGCGGGTAGGTGCAAAAGTAACTACTGTTTCCTCCTTAACCCGATGTAGGAGAGCTGCGCACAAAAAACAAGGATTTATGTTATGTCCGGTATATTGCGGTGTTATCTAACAAGCTTCACGATCCAGTTCGATGGTGGAGAGAGCCCTTTTCAAACAACCCACGGTAGCTTCCCGTCCTTTGTAGCTGACCCATGCTTCCAGAAGCATACGCAGATCTCCCATAGGTTCAAAGGCAGATTTCAGCTGTGAATATGGATGTAGGACACCTAACGCTTCGGCCAGATCCGCCCAATTACGTCTATTTCGGACATAGGCAGACTGGACGAAGGCAATGTCCATTACGTCCGTCACCGTGATGTACGTCCTTGGTTTACTCAGGGATTCTGGGTGAGGAAAGTGTAATTAGTCGCGGCATTAAAAATTCCGTGGTGGTAGCCTTTATGACTTGTACTCTTACCTTCATATTTTCTACACAACGCGGAAAGGAAGTTGGGGCACAAAAACATGGTCTTGTCTAAGCGGAGGATGAGAATGAAACGTAGACGTATTGAAACTACGAAGCGTGGTTTCATCTGTTCGTTCTATCCACTTCCTGTTTTCGTCTGATAGAACATGTTTGTATTTATCACACATGATGAGTTTCCAGTTAACAAACAAGTGGCTTGGTTATCTATTGCCTTATCTCGTTTGAACTGATTTGTATGCAAGATTGGCATGGGGTTGATTCGTCATATAGGAGGAATCATAGTTGGAGTATTTGTACTCGTATACACTTTCGTTCTTTTTGCTTCTTTTTTCAGGTACGTTCCAGGTAATGCATATACCAATACGCTCGTCCATGTTATCCCGAAATTGAATCGACGAGCATTCAGATCAATTGTTTTCCAAATGGAAGAGTTTTTATGGTACTGGACATGCATTGACTGTAATCGATAATTTTGAATTCAGTGGAAATCGAAATGGCCAGAAAAATTTCATCTGTATCCTCTATTTGCGTTGATGAGGTAGACATTATATCTACCAACGAAAAGGATGGGGCCTTTTCCACCTTCAATCCATTCATGAAGGATTCTATTTGATTGATGATTAATGTTGAATATTAATTGGTTTTGTCCATGATTAGGCACACATTGAATTTTGTGTTACCAGTCCACTTTTAGGCATTTTAACCTGAAGGAATAAATATCGTAACAGTCCTCATCAATGCGTTTAGTTATAATTTACTTTAAACATTCATGAAAAGGAGTTGAATTAGACCAACGTGGGATACTTAAAGTACCCTACATTTGCTTTCTAAAAGACCAAGATATAAATTTCTGCAACAGGACAACAGTGACGACTTCAACCAGTTCTTCTCCAACTTTTACGGACGTCGCGTCAAAGAACGGATGTTCCAAGGTGTCGCCATTGCATTTTAAATATAAAATGTTGGCACTGTCCCAAGCTAGGCAAATAATGCGAAGCAATTAAATTTTGGACCACGCCGACAGCGGACCTGAATCACTTCCAACCTCAATGGCATTCCTGTCCCTTCAAATTGTACGAATACAGTTGTGTGTTTCCGTGGCTAAATTAGCTGCTATTGTTTAGTTATTTTGTATTAGCCATTGGCAACAGCTGCAAGAAATACAAACGAGTTTCAAATCACTTTACAGAAGAATAGAACGAAACAACACAATTTCACAGTCCAACGTTTCTTTTTAACCACGTTTTAAACAACTACAATTATAGATGCTAAACTTGGCGTGTCATGACTGACCCTATCTTCCCCTGACCGACAAATCATGGGGTTCTGTGCAACACACCTTGTCACAGGTAAAATTCTGACAATTATAGTCAGTCAGATATACAAACACGTCAAATCCCATCCTACACTTCATCAGATAAGAATGGTACACGGCAAAATTCATTGGGACGTCGTATAACGTAGTGCAGAAGAATGAAATTTGAATCAAACGAACCCCTGACAGCCGAACGTCAAGTGGTAGCTTCTCTCAAGTATGTAAAACATGAGTTACGGATTTTCAGCAAACTTTGACCCATTCGGTTCCAAGACACTGTTACCTGATCCAAATTAAATGTTATGGCACGTGACTTTAAGTATCCCTTTTACGACGAGGGTCTATTGATTGTTATCAACAGCACCATTGGATGAAAACATACGTAACATTGCATAGAAGAAAAGCAAAACATGAATCTGACATGTAAACTTAAAATCCAGGTCGGATTCTGTACATTTCCATGGATACATCTAAACTGTTGACTTGAAAGACAATCACAAGGAAACTTACTTCTTCAGGCCCCTTGGATACTCTACCGGGTTTGCATCGAAGCTGTAAAACTAGGCTAAACCTCAATTAAAATTCCTCAATCGTATTAGATTACGTCTATTTGTGATATGTTGGAGCAGCAACCCAGTCTGGTATTGTGCTTTGCTTGCATTTAGCCGTACAAAAAAAGTTACGCTTGCAGCTACACAGTTCTTTTACTGCGTATCATTTATTGGAATTTATTGCTTGGGGGATAAAGGACTGCACTGTAACCCGATTTAGCTAGCAAAACAACGCATGGCAACGCAATACATAGTGCTATTGTTGCAAACAAGTTTTCTGCCCCTTCGCTTCTATGCTGTATGCTTGCCTATATACATCTCTTGCTGAAGTTATTTTGCTATGAGCATTGTGTGAAGGTATATAAGTCTACAGTCAACATATGTCCGCCCAAGCCTCCAGTAGTGTACTGTTCAAACCAATTACGTGTTGAAGCTCAGTTAGCAATCACAACAATGCAACCTCCTCCTTCATTAGAACTGCGGTTATTTGATCAAAATAATCCTGGAGTGAATTCAAACTTAAATCAAATCCCCAACCCTGTGTTGCAGCGTAGGAGAAAAGTGAACAAAATTGTTTACACAACTGCTTACGTACGTAAGTGTATCTGCAATTTAAAATAGACAATGGTTAATACCTTTCCTTTTCGTTTTCATTGTTTCTTAATGCCTCACGTTTGACTCTAATTTCAGGTTTCTTCCATTGTCGTCCTCATTGTGTACTCTGCTTTGTGGGTCTCGTTGTTGTCCCCAGTAATCAGCGTGTACGAAACTGGGAGCTATTGGAGTTTCATTTTGGTCTACAGCTCCTGTCTTGGCGTTCAAATGTGTGGCGTCATTTCACTTCATCAAAACTATCAGGGAGTCCCGCTTCGATATAAGGATGTAAAAGTGAAGGACACTATTCTGTGTTTATGTACCACGGGAATGTGTCTGGTATTCGTAGGATCTATGGAGACAACCTATGCAAAATTCAGAAAGGATTCTAGAACAACCGCGTTAGGGCAGTATGCCAAAAGATTCAACTGTCATGATGGTCCCCCCAGCAGGCATGATCGGGAATGCGATGGCCTGGACAACCTTAAAGCGGTCATTCACTCAATGTACATTTGGACCGGAGAATTATTCCTGTTACTGTCTATCGAGTCTATTTGTGGACTTGGAAATGACAGTTATAGGGACGAGCCCGAAGTGATCACGATGGCAGCTGGGAATAATACAAATAATTGACAATCTGCTATTACAAACAAAGGGAAGTCTCCCTCCTCGTTGTATCATTCTACGGTTCTTATACAAAACTCAATTAAAAAAGGAATGCTTGTTCCTTCAACATTTATTGACCTACTCAATTGTCATTGCATTAACCAAAACATTTTAGAAATTCCGTGTGCATTTCTAATCACCGGCTACATAGGGTGGTAGAGGAGGAACCTCTTCCCGCAATCAACCGTTTTCCCCCGTCCCCCCCCACCACCTCTTCGCTTTTGAGCACGGGACCAGTGACATTTTCTCCACTATCCCCGAGAAAGGAAGAATGCGAAATATTAGGGACTTTTTCAAGAGACATATGTGGTTCTGGTAATTTTGGGCACCCCAAGCGTTCAAAAGTTGGAAAATTGTACCGTTTTCCACAGCGACACTCGCCGTGGAGAACCAATGTTCGCTACATCTGTGACCATCACATCGCATCGCACCGCTTGATCCCACAGGAAGAGGTAGCAAGTCCTCATCAAGCCTACTACCTCGTCTATCCTGACGAGGTCCTGGCGGACAATCGCAAACCAGCAACACGGTATTTTCTGTGTCCCATATACAGCCCCACTCACAGGATGGGGAACAGAGGAAGACAATTTGTACTCCTCAACAGTGGATCATTAACCGCCTTCTTAAATAGATTATTTATTTGTATGTATCATACATACGGGTGATTAAAGCGTATGCCATAATTAACGGGTGCATACCTTTGGCCACATACGTCAACTGTTTGCCCAAACCATTTATTTATGGTCTCCGTTTAAGTTGATTGCCAAATAGTCAATAGAAATTAATCGAATGCAAATCTGCAGGTCGCAGTTAAGTAAATAGCCGTTTAGATCATATCAATAAGTATGACACACCTTTGTCAACTTTATAATTATGACACTTTATAATTATATGGATGAAACTGGGCCATATGTCCCTTGATGCGTAGTTGAGAATTTAGCTATACGGAAATTATTGCGTGTTAATTACGTAGACAATGGCATTGACTTGTACTATGTCTTGGGCCTTCAACCCAGTAAAACACACACAAGCGCACGAAGGAGTTCGTTGGTACATGGATGTAAGTTGTCAAAAAACCGTCGGCAGTTATTGCGAGAAAACCGAAACAAAAGAACCCAATGCGAGTGATACCGTTTGCTGTTGTTACATAGATAAATTCAATGGTGGTGGTTTACCCTCAGTGCCTATGATACTTCGAATTTTTGCTTGGAGTATTCAATGAATTAATCAGTTGATCGACTGAATTCAATCATCATGAATAAACAGAAAATATCGCATTGATTTACGTGATTCCAAATCACAAACAAAATCAATTGAATTGTTATCAATTAATTAAATTTGGGATTTGTCACGCCAGATGTATTTATAGCACAGAAAACCAAATGCATACAACCAACCGCTCAATCCGTGTTGCGGGAAAGACAAATGCCAGTCGGAGGGCACCACAGAATGCTGGGGTGCTTAAGAATGAAAATCGATGAAGAATGATCATTAGTTCAGAATAGCAGTGTACTATAGCTTTGTATATAACCATACATACAGAATCATTTTAGGCAACAACGTATTACGGGTTACACAAAATTAGGGTACAAAACCAAGTCGCCAAACGTAGCCACTTATGCATTCTATCGTACCATGACACGTTCAAAAACAGGAATGCCAAGCTGATATTTTTGTTTTGTTTGTCTAACTCGAACACCCATGATTCCCAATTCAGGCGCTTGTTGTTGGTGCGCTATCGTCCTGTCGAGTGTCAGATTTCAATTTTACAACCTCCTTGGCGACTTCGTCGGTGTTCCGCTGTTGCAAAATACGCAGAATTGTGTACCCGGTTTCATCCATGGTCAGCCGGCTGCCCAGTTGGAGCAAGGAAGAAAAGGATGAGCCCTACATAAAAGGTTACGATTCCTCGTAGCTCAGACCTGATGAACAAAACTGACGGACTTACAGAATCTCTGACATCTTTCAGCGACAGGACCGCCGCCCCCACAAGCTTGTTATCTCGAACAACGCATTTCTCCTTGAGGGAGAACTGCAGGTCGAAACTGTCCAAATTTTCACCGCTTGGAAGCAAGCTGTGCAAAAAACGTTATTACAATTGTATAGCCGAAGAAAATAGTTGACTTACAATGCGAATGTTTCGTTAAAATCTGGAGCAAAGGTTCCATTTTTCGGTTTAGTCGTCGCCATCCTTTTCCTATCCGCCAAGCAAGGCCCGATGACGGCTATGTCAACCAAAGATTTGAAATTCCCCACCGGTCCTGGCCACTTGATGTCCTTGGCAGCTATGACTATATAATTGGCGTTTTTATGGAATCCGTATGTATGACGTTCAAACGTTATACCTTTGACGATGATCTTAGGTTCACCGGTTGACGGAACGGTGGTGATGTCCACCTGCACGGAAATCCTTCCTACTTCACCTTCCTCCTTGATGACTCCGTCTTAAAAATTAATGTTTACAGGTTTTAAAGGGCCAAGAGTCGAGTGCTTAACGGACGAACTTACTTTGATTCCGTTGAGACTTAACAAACGTCTGCACCAGGGCATCTG
>JAQGCL010000877.1:0-10733 GCA_034699605.1 Isotomiella paraminor
CTTTGTCTATAACCATACCATTACAACCATCCCTTTCCAGCATACCTCACAACGCATTTTCGTTTTGTTCAATAAATTTTTACAATGAGATACCTTCTTTACTGCTTCCTAGCAATTATTTGTTTGTTAAGACTGATTGACTTTTTTGGTTAAGCAAATTAATCAAGGTACTCATCACTGTATAGGCTCTCAACAACAGTCATAACACAATGAAATTGTGATCCAGGATTTATTGTTATTTTTATTACTTGGCAAAGTGCAAAAAGGAATTATGTAATGCAAATTTTTATAACGACAAAATTTACAAGTATTTGCCACCATTAATTCTTCACACTTTCCTCCCCATCATCCCCCTCCTTGGAGACAAGATGCGTGACCGCCGTGTTCACGCGGCTCACGACAACGTTACACTCAAAGACGCGGCAAAACCACATGGGATTTACCCCAAATGCCAAGTCTTTGATCCGAGGACAATGCTTCCTCACGACACTCACATATCGGTCCCAATTCTTGATAAAAGTGGAAAGCTGTGAAGGATTGGGATGCTTCCCAAAGTCCCACTTGACTTGACCCTCCGCACTTGAGTGAATGCAGACTTGAACACCTCATTCAGGAGTTTCAATACGAACCCCTGCAAAGGAACTTCCGACGTTTTTCGGATGACTTGAAGGGTGTCCAGCATTCCAAGCTCCTAAATATAGAACGTGTAATATTTTAAAAATGGAATTGACATCAAAAAGTGCAGATGATTACCTGGAATGCCTCAACGATTGTCCGTAGCTTAGAGATCATTTTCCTATCAACCTTCCGGCCATTTCCTTCCCCCAATACTATCTGCAACTCTTTGATATGCTGTAGATATGGTAGAATGTCTTTCAGTCCCTCAAGTTCTTCCTTGGCCCCATTCAATCGGATTTTCAGCGTTCTCATGTGAGGTCCAACGTTCGTCCAAAAGCCCTTCTTCATCTCATCCTCCAAAGGCCCAATGACATCGTCGAAGAAGAAATGGTGCATGCAAGGATGGAGGAAATCCTCTTGAAACCTTGACCTGTCCACTCGGATGAAGGACCGACGATAGAGGGACTTTCGAAAGGCATGATTAGGGTCTCCTCCCCAGGAACGTGACACCAGGAGGCAAGACTTGAGATCGGACGTTGGAAGGAATTTGGCAATGTGCGTGGATACCTTTTTAGGACAAAAAATAAAAATATTATTTAAAATTTTGATCTTAAAATGGAACATTTTGATTGGCCAAAAGAAGAATTTTTGTCAGATGCAAATTCAGATTATACCACTACGAGTAATTAGTTCCAATCTAATAATTCCATTGTTACATTTAACCGAGACTTACCACACTGTTACCAACAATGTTCTCCATTTGATGATATCCAAAGTATAAGAAATAGAGAAATGTCCAATTATTTTACAAATCAAACGATGAAAATGAGCGAAATAATAGAGGCCGACACAGCAGTTTTTTTGTGTAAATAAAGAAACAAGAGCAGAAAACAAGCAAAACATGTCAATTCGACAATTCCGCAGATTCAAAAATTGCCCCAATTTTTGCATATCACTCAGATTTAATTGTTTACCATCTTTCGGATTTTTACTGGATTACACCCTTCATTCAATATCCATCTGCAAAGACGATCCATAATACGCATTTTTGGGCACAAGTGTCATAATGATGCTGATTATGAAGACAAAATGTTAATGACCTGTTTAATATTATGTCAATTTTATCAAAGTATCAGTAAAGAAAGTGCATCTTAACTACTCGATGACAGGCGTTCATAATCAATCACACATTCCTTTCGATTTACACAACAATGCCTAATTGGTACTACCACCGGAGCTTGGATTTTCCATGGATCCACCTGAGGTGTCTCTGAATTGCTGTAATGTGCGTAATGTCCCTGGAAAAGGTGCACACCTGTTTCCTTTTTTTTACATATCCGGAACGAGACGAGACGGTAAAGAATGTACATCAAAGGGATTAATTGTAAAAAAACAATGTCACTTCAAAAACGTGAAAGGTATATACAGACATTATGAGGAGTCGGGTCAAAGGATTAACCACACTTTTATTACCTGGACATTATTTTTTCTGCACACTTCCCACACCTTTTCATTCTCACAACTCCAACTCATGTACATTTGATTGCTTGCTTACCTTAGTTCTCAGAATCCTGGCCAGCCTACATTGCATTCTTGATGTGATGAAGGTGAGTCTTAAAAAATACCTGACATTCCTTACTCTCTTTCTAACCAAAAAAGTGTTTCGTTCTCACCATAGAATAAAAGAGTCTCCTCAAATCATTTCGTCTTTCATTCGTCAAAGAGAAGCATCGAAGGACAGACATTATCAGACCTCTTAAAATTTTTTGACTTAGACTTGATTTGCTCAAGACAAAGTTTGCTATAAACAGATATTCATACCTCACCTCCTACATCTACTGGCGTGGAAGTTGTGGAAATATGGTTCTTATAGAAAGTAACTGCTGCTTCCTTGCAGGATTCATGGTTGCCGTCCTAATTGCGGTAGGTCAAAAGCGTGGAGAGAATTTGTAGTTTTTTAGCTTTGGAAAAATTACTCATTTTTTAAAAACCTATTTCATTTCAGGGGCTACCTGGAACTGGAAGATGTGGAGTTCTGGTGGAGGAGCAAACATTCGAGATGCCAGAAAGGTCAAATTCAACACCACCACAACCAGGGATCTACGGCGGCCGCCCTGCTTCCCTAGGAAATATCCCGTATCAAGTCCTCCTCACCTTCACGAATGAGAATGGAGACGAGTCCTACTGCGGGGGAACCATTCACTCCAACACCGTCGTCTCCACAGCTGCTCACTTGTAGGTCACCCACTTACAATGGAACCTTTTCCTGTGGCAAAATTTTTTCTGTAAATTCGGTTACTTCTCCCAAGTTTTTTTGGTTTCCACCTGAAAATCTGTCCGCTCTTAGGATGATGATTATGCTGATTTGCTCCTGGTTTTTTAAACTGTATTTTTCTATTTTTAAATTCGTAGCATCTGCACGTACAACAACGGGCGCCAAGTCCACTTCACCCAACTCCAAGTCTACGCCGGAGCCACAGTCGCGGAGAAGGGTCAAATGCGGAAGGTTCGACATGCCATCCCCCACCCAAGTTACAAGGACGAGGAGGGAAGGTTGCATTATGACGTGGCTGTTCTCATCCTTGAGAAACCCCTGGACTGGATACGAGACAAGGTGCAGGGTATTCGTCTGGCGAACTTCATTCTCCCGGATGGCGGTAAGTCCGTCAAGCTTCCCTTAGTTCCCTTAGAAATGTTAACTTTTTTTTCTTTTTTGCAGCGCCCTGTGAGATATCCGGATGGGGTGAAAGTGAGACTGAACGCTCCCCACAGAATCTGCGGAAGGCATCCGTGGTTCTTAGGTCGAACAAGGAATGCTCTAGCCTCTACTCTGACTTCATGGGGGATCGGCAGACCTGCGCTGGTGGAGAAGGAGGGAAGACGGCTTGTTTTGGGGACTCAGGGGGCCCCTTGGTTTGTCGGGGACCGGCATCCGGATACCGGTTTCACTACGGCGTGGCCTCCTACGTGAAGACTTACGGGTGTGGGAAAAGTCCGGTTGTGTACTCGAGAACCTCCTATTGGAAAGGGTGGATGGAGGAGACGATAAATAAGTATGAAAAAAACTATAAGGATAAAGATGCACAGGCATGGTACATTGTGAATTCATAGTGGCTTCACTTTTTATGATACAGAAGAAATGTAATAAACTCAAAAGAATTAAGTGTCCAAATATTTTGTCTTATGGAAGTCGACTACTCGATTACCCTCTTCACCTAAAATTAGATATTAACCAGCTTAACCACTACCTAACACAAACTGATGCAGTCAAATTTTACAACCGTTACGAACTTTGGTTCAACGAAGCGCGCGGGTTTTTTTTGTTTGTGTCTTGTGTTTCTCCTCTTTCTTTTAGGAGGTTTTAAGGAGTGACTCCTGGAGTTTGTAGAACAAAAAACCAGCTGATTGTCCCTTTCTAAACCATGGTTATGGGTGTTTTCTGCTGCATGGCTCTATCATAATTTGTTGTCTTCGTTGCTCGCTATCTGATTCCGTAGACGTCACTCATTTAATGTGATTTACGCTTCCCTGTATGTTGCAAGTATTCCTGATTAGAAACAGTCAACCTCATATTACAAAATGGGTGAACGAGTGCAGGGATTGCGCGTTGACCCTGGTCACGGAACAATGGGGATTGGAAACGGTTATTAGCTGGATTTCATCAACGTTTTTGGAAAGTTACGTGACTGCCCCGGTTTACGTCATTCTTAGAGAAACCCTGACCATCGTTTGCCCTCCGTGTTGCCATGGAGGAAGCGTTGAGGACTACTTAATTAAAGTATCCACGTGTCAACCACCGAAATTGATTTTATGCGCCGGTTCAAAAAGAATCTAAATTGGTCGTCCGCCTCGCAGATTTTATAATTGTCCCATTTTGACTAGATTGCATATTTTATTCAATGTCCTCCTTAAAAACATCCATGTATGCATGTGTGGGCACAAGCACTAATGATTAAGAAAATTATAACTGATTTAAGAATTTACCGAAAATAAGCCGGTTCGAAGCGATTAACTGTAGTTTTATTACTTGGCTAGTTTTCTGAACACTGTCCACATCGTTTCCCTCTCTTAATCGCGGTAGGTTAAAAACGTGGAAAACTTTGTAGACCTTCGCTCACCCGGATGGCGGGTTCACGTAAATTTAAATGGTTAAAACACCCGTGAAACTTCTCTTGCTAGATAGTTTCCTTTTCCGAAATTTTAATACTTTTTTTTCCTTACTTCCAGCGCCTTGCGAGATTTCAGGATGGACGGGCGGTTGTTTGTTTGTAGAGGACTTATTAAGGAGTGGCTGTTGCAGTTTGTAGAACAAAAACCAGCTGCCAATCAATGAGATGGTAAGGACAGGTTAACATTTCATCAACCTAAAAGGTTTCTTCAAGATAATTGAAGTTGTCACTCCGTCCATTTGCAGACTATTTCCACTATTTCGATATACTTATCGAAAATGAAAGATCGATGACATACTTATTGTTAACGGTACTTATGTTTTTGACATGATGTATTACATTCTATTGTTCGCTGCCTGCCACTTAGTTTTACGATGCAAATTGGCCACTTTACGACACCACTTTTTGACGATGACCTTTTTGTCCTCGTCACTACCTGGTGTTTTAAAATGCCCATTTCCGAGATCATACCTTATTTGGATTACAAACATACTAGATGCCACCTTGACAACAATAGCAAAGCCATTTGGAACAAAAATTAATTACCGTCTGGGCAACTCAATGACCCCAGTATGTTCTGTGCATTTTGTGCTGCACGGCTTTATCATAATTGTTTGTATTCGTTGCACTATATCTGATTCCATGCACTCCATCCAGTTTTTGCGACTTACCCCTCCTTGTGTCCTACAAGTACTCCCGAGTAGAAACACTCAACCTCATATCACCAAATGGGTAAACGAATGCAGAGATTGCGCGTTTACCCTAGCTACGGAACGACGGTGATTCCGGGATTTCAATCATTCCCGGTACTGGTTTGATCCAGACGTGGACATTGAACATGTAAGCTCCACACTTAAGAATTTCAACGCATTCGCAAGGAGGATGTCTCCGGTGAACTTTGTTGAATGTCACTGTCATTCCGGCATATTCGACCTTTCAGGTGTAGATGAGCGGGATGTTCCAAGCATCGATATTGTTCTCCGTACGAAGACTGTGTATAGAGAGTCTCCGATATCTGTATTCCGCCAAGGTGACGAAGCAGGTGTGTTGACAACGGTTATAAGCTGGATCATTTCAAGGGCATTGCAAAAATACCTGACTGCCCCGTTTTACGTCATTGTTAGGGATACCATAACCATGGTTTGTCCATCACGTTTGGAATGAAGGAAGCGTTGACGACTACCTAATTAAAGTGTCCGTTTCAAATACACAATCGAGTTGATGCGGCGATTCAAAAAGAATCTAAATTTTCCAGGAAGCGAAGCGACAAACGTACCTAATTTTAAGTCAGTGAATCTTGTTGAATAAGCAAATGTAGAAAAGAAACAAAAAACCGATCGTAAGCATTCAAATTTATACATAAGTCATTTTCTAAGTTCACAATTTTAATGATGAAATTCAAGGTACTCAATGCAAGGGATCAACCAGTTTCAATTTTTACCTTTAATGAATTACAGAAGAACCAATACTTAAATGGGGTTGTAGAAAGCATTAAATGTGTTGGATCATCTTTGAAACGATATAGTTGTTTTACATTTTTAACGTATTTTCAGACTTCTAGCTTCCCAAGTTCTAATCTCAACCGATATGTCGTTTTTCTGGACTTCAGCATTGAATTGACGTATTCACCTCTAACTAATTGTGCAATTCACTAGCCAGTAGTGCTACTCGGTGTCAATGAAACTATTCAGTTAAACTGCTCACGTGAGTTGGGGTGATTTAGTAATTGGTCGGCTCTGTGGCAGCTAAAGCAGCCTTCAGTAAAGGACCACTTGAACGGTAGCTAACCATAACTAGTCAATCAATATCAACTCCAGGGAAATTGAAAAAAGCACTCATGATTTTAGGAAGGTGTGCATCATTGACTTGAGCAATCGCCAGCTCTGCTGTTGGTCATCACAAAATGAAAATTATAAAACCAGGAATTTTTGCTCTTCAATTATTGACAAGTGCCGATGCATTCGCATGGCTTCCAACAGACGCTTTGGACATATTTAAATCCTCCAAACCATACAAAGAATGTCAATTACGGATAACGATTGCTGGATCCATGGCATTAAGCCTACGTGGATTTCAACAAACTTACGATGTTGTCAATTTGTCAGATCCAAATGTGGACATAAAGTAATATATTATTACATTTTGTTGAAAGCTGGTGTAATCTTTTCGACGATTCTTTTGCAGAATCGGCAATAACACATTCCTTACTCGTTTCCAACATACATTGCTGCGCGGACCGAATTGCCTCGTATCCCTTGAATTGAACGTTGCTACGGAATTGGGTAAGGGTAATATCAGGGAATATTACATGTGCCGATTTTTAAAGTGGCGTGTTTTCTCTCGTTTTATATTTTTCTTCGACGAGACTAACGCCTCCGACCCCGATCCGTGGAAGAAGGACGTTGGGTTTTACGGACGCAGTCTCTGTGGCGGTGAAATGTGTCACATAGTCACGTTGTCTGAATCCCTGTCCATAATAGTCTTTGAAACTTATGTCATGTGGTGCAGTCGTTTTGAAATCAAACGTGCACCAGTGTCCATCCTTACAATCGACCATGTGGAGTACGCCGAACGACAATGCTACTACTTGCACAGCTATTTCATCGACGCAAATTCCGATAACTTCAAACGGCCCAGCTGTGCAGAATCGACTACGCGGAACACATACAACCACATGTTGGAAAACGCTGCCGAAATACAAGCATCCCAAGTTTTGGCTCATGCGTTGGAAACGCTTATTAGCTGTAACTACTCGGAACACGACGATTTTCGCCCGTTCACCCTTGCAGACCTGGTCTGGACGTCTGGAGTTACCTCTAAGGAAGACGGAGGTTATGATATGTTGGCCATTGACGATAGCACTTTTCGGTTCGTGACATGTTCTCCTGCAGTAGAAACCGTTTTCAACTACCAGGCGTATCTCAGTCCAGTAGCTCCACATATTTGGGGAGCAATTGTGGTCGCCTGTGTCGTGTTAGCAGCACTGTCATCCGGAAATCATTCAAGGTCCTCTGTACCCGTTCTCACAGCTTTGTTGTTTGTACAGCTTGTTGATGTTATGACGGTTTTTAGTCACATTAATAAACTAAAGTTCAAAGGCCTTCTGCTACTTTGGACCTTCACAGCAATGCTCCTTAGCAACTGCCACCGGGCCCTGGTGACGAATGACGTTCTCGTCCCCACTAAGTCTGTGCTACCAACTACATTTGGCGATCTTCAAAAGTGGAGCTTCACAGCTCTTAGCGGACCCATATTCAAAGGCAATGAAAGCAACACAGAGGTTGTCCCAGTCTCTCTTTTCTGGTACCGAGAGGGTGTCACGGAGTTTGAGAGTTCTCTTTCTGAGAGAGCGGTAGAGTGGCTGTTGTTCGCTTTGAATGAAACTGATATCGAGTTAAGCACTATACGACGCTACATGTTGAGAAAATTCTGGATGCAGAATGTAGAAGAACTGGATTTTGGTGAACTAGTCATAGCGGTTTTTGAGGATAAGCGACGATCAGCCAATAAGTCCTTGGAGCAACTTGACAAAGCGTTTTCCAAATCTACCGTTGGCTGGTACGTAAACCATACGGTGTCAGGGCAGGACGTACAGTCGTTGATACACAGAAACGCACTTTGCCACGGAACGGTGTTTGTGACCACGGGGAAATACCTTGAATCGGAGGACTTCAAAACCCGACTCCTGGAGCCCAGCGGCCGGTCGCACATAACCGGTAAAACTGTACGGGTTCAGTAAGGACACACTGTTTCCAGAACAGCTTTGGCTAAAAGTTTGGAGAAATGGGGGACCGTCATGGCAGTTAAGGGTTTTGATTCAAAGAGTTTGGGGTGCAGGGTTTGTTGCTCATTGGAATGAGTTAATGATGCAGATCCGAATCAGAAACGTACCCTCCATGGGTGACATTGGGTGGAATTTTGAACCACAGAAGCTTCATACAAATATTCTTTCAATATTTTTATTCCTAGCAGCCGGTAGTTGCTTTGCCGTGATTACGTTTTTTTTAACTATTTGCAAAGTTCATTAAATGCTAATTAACACGCGTTGTTTTGTACCTTGTTCCGAAATTATTTAAATTAATTAATTGGCACCAATTTCCCTTTTTGTGCCCAACACGACAGTTGTTGGTGGACAAAGCAATCGCGGAGAGACAAATGTTTCACTATCGATAAAAGTACTAGGGAATATTGACATCAGTCAAATTACTCAATGGCGAAGCATTTGCGCCCCAACCGTACTAAACGGTTGGTACATAAAAGAAATTGAAATCCTGTAAACCCCTACCTCACCTGTAGCAACACCATCCATCACGTCCAAAGTATCGGAAGTTGTGGCAACAGGCATTGTTCATGTACGTTTGCGTCTGAGGCTGTTGAGTTTGACTGTGCTGGTACTGTCCATAATTAGGCATCCCATGATTGTAGTGATGATGATGATTGTTTACAACCACCTGATTCACATTATGAATTCCACCACCGACTGTATTTGAACTCGATGAGTTGGTGCTACTTCCGCCATTTTCGCCTGGGTTTGTGGTTGTTGGCGAAGTTGTATTCTTCGGGGACTCCGTCGTCAAAGTCGTTGTAGTCTTCTTCGGGGACTTGGTTGTCGAAGTCAGTATTTCAGTGGTGCCGCCATTGCTACAAGTCGTGTCCCCTGGTGGCTTTTTGATGTCAGTACCACAAATATCCCACGATTCCATTCTTATGCCGCCGATCTGTCGCAATCTTTCAGCTGCGCTCCTCGACTCGGCGATGGACCCTTTGTACTTTGCCACCCTCATTTTATCCAGAGTTTTGGTCATCCATTTCTCCCACAGAGTTGAGTTCCTGATGGCATAGTAGTCGAACCATGGTTTGTCAATGTGTGTGATCATCACCTCAAAAAGAGCGGGGTTATTTAAAAAAGCGGTAAACACTAAACCATAACTTACTTCTGTAGTTGCCATATTCTCTATCCTACCCGCAAATATCTCAAGGTTCCCCGACTCATCAATCGGACTTGGAAATCTGTCGAAGGGATAACCCATCGGGAGAGCAACGTCGGGGTGTTTGCTTCCTCGGCCCGGCAGGCCGCACATAATAGGTGCCAACTTGCACCCAGCTGCTTTTTCCTCTATTTTTGGATCAAAATGAAATGGGTACTTTGATTCATCAGTTACAAAAACGACAAGGTCGAAAGAACTTCCTTCCGGGGAACCTTTGGGTAAGAGAAGGTTGTGTGGCCATCCGCATCGGCATTGCTGTTGCCGCGTCGCGCCACATGCGATCTTTTCGTTCCCTGTAACTGTGAGCGTTCGGTAGTTCCTCCGAGCCGTGGTTACTGTAGATAAGTTTGACTGTCGTCGAACCTCGTGCGTTCCAGGCTTGACTAAGTTAAAAAAAATTCTAGATTTATTCTACCCAATTTAATTCTCACATACCAACTTGATTCCAAACATCCAAAGGAAATAAATAGTCCCTCGATTCCTTCAAGTTCAAACGAGCATCTTTGAGGTACTTTGGAGCCATGAAAACACGGAATGTGGCCACTCGCTCATCTGTTGTCCCAACAGAACCCCCCCCGTCCTGTAGTGCCAACGTGTACGTTATCCGGTACTGAAAGTCTTCATGTTCCAGCAACTTCACGCACACGGTGCGGCTTTCCATCGTGCAACCTGCCGTGATTTTATTGATCGGGACCACGGGATAGTCCCAGTATGTCAGCAGTCTATTGAGGGGTTCGTCGGAGTGCCAGGTTTTCACGTAAATGGAGTCCACCTTCATGTCATGCCATACCAAGGGATACTCACCCTACAAAGGACCACAACTGTTCACTCCAAAGTTGACACAAATGAGTTGCCATTCCTTTACCGAGTCTTTTTCATACGGTGGAAGCTTTTCCTTATGACTTCCCACAATGCGATCAATAGTGGAATGCCATCGATAGAAAATGGGGTCCCTCAT
>JAQGCL010000878.1:0-10732 GCA_034699605.1 Isotomiella paraminor
TACTATTCTACAACTGACTGACTACAACAACCTACAATTGTGGCTTGGAACCCAAGTTTGTTAAATTTCTCCAAAAACTCTTCTCGTGTTTTTGTACTGTTGTTTGTCAGGAAGAAGATCTTCTTGCCCATTGACCTGAGCAGGATGACGAGCTCTTGAGCACCAGGGATTGGCACCATCCCCATCCATAAAACTCCTAGAATAATAAAAATAATTATTCTAAAAGACGCAGACTTTTACGCAAGACGAGTTACCATCACAGTCAAACACGACTGCTTCCAAATTTCGAAAAAAGGCAGTCAACTGTTCCTCCTTCATCCCTCCCATCGGAATTGCATTGTCACGAGCAATGCCAAGGTCCGCGTCTCCACTAGGGGACCCCATTCTGTTAAGGCTGTGGCGATTTCTCCTCAGCTGAGCCTGACCAATGTTATTGTTGCCAAAGTGATAACTTTGTTGATGAGCACTGGACGACGACCACCTCGCGTTTCCTTGGCAACGGCTTATCCAGTCTCCTCCTCCTCCTTGTTCCAAGTCAAGAGGACGAAAAGGAAAATTAGCAAAGCACCTGGAAAATAAATAAATGCTGTCAATTACGCTGTTGTGTTTCCCTTTAAGTATGGAAGTTGCTCAACCACCTGGCACTGCTGACCCTGACCCCTAGACCTCCTGTACTCCTACTTCTGACAGCAGCAAGAAGAACGGACGAAGACATCCACACCAAAATTATATTTTATTTTATTTCCGGCTCGGCCAAAAAAGTGGACAGCAGCAGTGGAGCCAAGGCTGCTCGAACCGAAACTCGATTTGGAGTCTTTCATTCATCGGTCTTGTCTCACTTTTGCGCAGAGGAGAGGAGCGAGCTGCAGAGCGGGAGGCCAGAAGTCACACAAAATCCACCAAATTTGTTGTTTTCTTGTTTGCTTGTTCAAAAAATTAATATCTGAAAAAAATAAATAAAAACGAGTTGAAAAAAGGCTCAAGAAAAAGGATGTGGAATGGAATAAATGGCAGAGAGGAGTGGTGGGCGTGAGTGCTTCAGTTTGATTGATTCCTGCTGACCAACGCTGACGACCGATCAAGTGGACGTCATTTGCGTATCGTTTCAAGAAAGCCTCATCATCATCACCATCTAAATAACAATAATTAATTAATTTCATTCCGGGACCAATTAACCTCAAACTGATGGTGATGAAGGTATGAGAGAGAGAGAGAGAGGAGTTGTTCCAGTTGAACCCAACTAACCGTTTTTTTTGTTTGTTTGTTTGATTGACACAGAGAAGAAGGAGGAGGTGAGACGGGTCAATCATCGTCGGTTCATTTGAATCATCGTCGTCCAGTCCATGTCTGGACATCATCAACCAATCACCCACTCATTCAATGTGAAGACGGAAGTTTGGATGTTCTTCTGATCCAAGTTCCAAGTGTACTAAGATTAGATACTCAAGAAAGAAAAAGGAAGGATTGATAATTATGTCGGTGAAAAAGGGAATTACGCTTCCAATCCAGCTTAATGAGACAGGCTCAAGTAACAACAATAACAACAACAGCTCTTCGGTCTTTTCCGAAGTTGCATTTTGCATAACCGGCAGTGTCGATTCGGAGGTGAGTAACAGTAGGACGGCTAAATCATGATGATTCAAATTGCTCGTTTCTTTTAGCTCATTACACTTCTGGAAAATGGAGGGGCGAAGCAACGGACGTACACAGGTGTCCAGACGACACACTTTATTGCTGGGCCTGATGCTGACGAAATGAAAGTGGAGGAGGCACGGGATATTTTTGAAATTCCTGTTGTTGTTCCAGACTGGGCAGCGTTGTCTCTTAAACTTGGCAAAGTAGTCGCGTAAGTACATTGTTGTTGATTATTTAAAAAATAGCTTTTCTATAACAAAGTATGTGATGTCGCTTGTGGGTTTTTTTGTGTTTTAGTGTGGACGGTTTTGAAAAGGTACACAAAAAGTTGTTTTCGTCCGTCATCGTCTCCACGTCAGGAATAAAAGGAAAGGATTTAAAAACGTTATGGGCACTAGTCACGTTCTACGGAGGGGAATTCCGGAAAGCACTAACTTCCAAATGCACCCATTTAATTACCAACGGTTGTACGGGAACAGCGTATAAAGTTGCAAGAGAGAAAGGAGTGAAAATTGTTTGCAGTGACTGGGTTGTGGATAGCATTAGAAATAACCTGGTTGCAGAAGAAATTAAATATGACCCTGCTCTGCTGCAACAGCAAGCCGGAAGTCCTCAGATCTCCATATCAAATCAATCACCTTCTGTAAATGTTGCTAGTACAAACCAACCACAAAGCCCTATCGTGATGGCGGGCCAAGTTCCTACCGGCACTTCACCAGCCGGTATGAAAATCTCACCGGATAAGCAAATGGGACAACAACAACAAATGCATTTAGTTCAAGGTGGCATTCTCAGTCCCACGTCACCTCAAGTTCAAATGGGGATGCAACAGCAGCAGCAGCAACAAATTATCCTGCATCAACCCGTCCCTCCTGGTCAGATGCTTGCTCAAAATACTATGAATCAGCAGCAGAGGGTAATGACGCCCCCAATGTCCCCCAATAATCAAAAATTTTTGGCCCCTGCTCCGGTTTCAACAAGGCCTACTGGCGGAGTTTCAAACTGTATACTCGGAGGTCCTCAACCGCCCAATTCTCCCAATGCTGCCGGAGTGGTCCGAACCCAGCAAATCTATGCTTCCCAAATAGGTCCACCACAACAACAGCAGCCACAACAGATGCGTATTCATCACGTCGTCATTCAACCGGGACAAAACAGACCTCCTCTAATGCAGCACCAAATGCTTAATCAAAGCAAGATGCCAATGCTCCAGCAGACGCAACCAGGGGCCCAGAGCCCTCAACACCAGTGGCATCCGGCGACCCAGCAGAGAGGTGTGTCTCCAACTCAGAGCCCATTTCCTTCTAGAGCTCCTGGAAGTGGAGAGTCTCCGCCGACAGGTGCACCGCCTCAATGGAGTCTCCGTCCACAAACACCACAAACTCCTGGAGGACAACCCAACCTTTCTTACGTAAATTCATTTTATATTGTTTTCTTAACTTAGCTTAACTTTGTTCTCATTTTTCCAGCAGACTCCACCAGGGGCTCAAAGCCCTCAACAGCAGTGGCACGCCACCCAGCAGAGAGGTGTGTCTCCAACTCAGAGTCCTGGAACGCAACATCAATTTCAACAAGTCCAATATTCACAGCAACAGCAAATTCAATTTCAGTCTCAAATTAAATCTCATGTTCCACAACAGCAGCAACAACAACAACAGTTCAATCAAATGCATATGGTCCAGACTCAACAAGGTCAACTGCGTTTTTCGCAACCACCCAATCAGCAGCAGCAGCAGACTCATTTTCAAGTTGTACAACAACCACAGCAATCTCCAAACAGAGTTGCAGCACCTCTCGGGCAGTTGCAGAACAGAGGGATGTACCAGCCGATGCAGACTCAAGTTCAAGTTTCTCCCTCGCCGACTGGAACGCCGGTGAGCCAGCAACAAATGTATCGCCAATCCCCAGGGCCAGGACAAATGCCCATGTATCATACCATTCAACAACAAAGATTACAATCACCGCCCCTTCCTCACCAACAGTCCCCCGGCCCTTCCCCAACCGGTATGGTTCCAGGAGGACCGGGGCAGCCAGGTCAGATGCAGCAACAACAGCCACCACAACATTTAGCCCCTGGACAGATGGTCTCTCCACAACAGTTGCAAATGCAGCAGCAGCAAAATCAATCGCAACAACAACCACCACAACATTTAGCCCCTGGACAAATGGTCTCTCCACAACAGTTGCAAATGCAGCAGCAGCAAAATCAATCCCAACAACAACCACCACAACATTTAGCCCCTGGACAAATGGTCTCTCCACAACAATTGCAAATGCAGCAGCAGCAAAATCAACTGCAACAACAGGCACCACAACATTTAGCCCCTGGACAAATGGTCTCTCCACAACAGTTGCAAATGCAGCAGCAGCAAAATCAATCCCAACAACAACCACCGCAGCATTTAGCCCCTGGACAAATGGTCTCTTCACAACAGTTGCAAATGCAGCAGCAGCAAAACCAATCCCAACAACAGCAGCACTACAGTGTCGTTATTGCACATCAACAAATTCATCAAAATCAGCAGCAACAAGTGCAAGGTGTCGGGCAGCAGCCACAACATGGCCAGCCAATCTATCAACAGCAGGGATTACAGCCACAACCCCCGCCTGGAATGGGACAACCGCCACATCGAATGACATTTCAAAGAGCAACTGGACCCCTTCAGTGGACGCCGCAGCAACAAATGGAGATTATTCAACAGATACAGAAAGATCCTCAAATTAGGGCACAATGGGGTAGAATGGATCCTCAACAACGACAATTACTCATGCAAAAATTAGCTCAACGGAAACGTGAAGAACAACTCAGGGAAATGTTGTTACGACAACAGCACATGGCTCAACAGCAAGCCGGAAGTCCTCAGAGCCCGGTATCAAATCAATCACCTTCTCCAAACATTGTTGGTACAAACCAACCACAAAGCCCTATCATGATGGCGGGTCAAATTCCTACCGGCACCTCGCCAACGGGTATGCAGATCTCACCGGATAAGCAAATGGGACAACAGCAACAAATGCATTTAGTTCAAGGAGGCATTCTCAGTCCCACATCGCCACAAGTTCAAATGGGGATGCAACAGCAGCAGCAGCAACAACAACAAATTATCTTGCATCAACCTGTTCATGCCGGTCAGATGCTTGCTCAAAATACTATGAACCAGCAGAGGGTAATGACGCCCCAAATGTCCCCTAATAATCAAAAATTTTTGGCCCCTGCTCCGGTTTCAACAAGGCCTACTGGTGGAGTTTCCCACTGTGTGCTCGGAGGTCCTCAACCACCCAATTCTCCCAATGCTGCCGGGGTGGTCCGAACCCAGCAAATCTATACTCCCCAAATAGGTCCACCACAACAACAGCAGCAGCCACAACAGATGCGTATTCATCACGTCGTCATTCAACCGGGACAAAACAGACCTCCTCTAATGCAGCACCAAATGCTTAGTCAAAGCAAGATGCCAATGCTCCAGCAGACGCCACCAGGGGCCCAGAGCCCTCAACACCAGTGGCATCCGGTGACCCAGCAGAGAGGTGTGTCTCCAACTCAGAGCCCATTTCCTTCTAGAGCTCCTGGAAGTGGCGAGTCTCCGCCAACAGGTGCACCGCCTCAATGGAGTCTCCGTCCACAAACACCACAAACTCCTGGGGGACAACCCAACCTTTCTTACGTAAATTCATTTTATACTGTTTTCTTAACTTAACTCCGTGCCGTTTGTTTTTTTGTTTTTATTGTTACCATGCATGCTGAGCTGAGTTGTTTGTTGTTGTTTTTGACCTGACCTTCCCCTTCATTTAACCTTTTTGACACACCCTTCTTCTCTGTTTGACTCTGGCTTGAGAGATGTATTATAGTATTTCTTAGGGCATGGTTTGGTTTCCACTAAGTTTTATTTTGTGTGGCGTGATTTAGCATTCATTGTCATTGGTTTTTGTATTCACTCGTGACTATTATTAGCAGCTAACACCATTATCCTGTGACACCGTCACTGTCACTATCTAGATAAACGCATGCACTTTTCAAACCTTATGTTTTAGCTATTATTATAGTCAGATTTAACGAATTTAGTTTTCAATTTTTAATGAATGTGACTTCCTTTGCCTAACACAGTTTGGTAGTCGTAGTAGCAGCGTGTCATAAAATGTGAAGACTCTGCATATATCTCATACCAATTGGGTCCCCTGTTCTGTTGTGTTCATATCAGGTTCAGGTGGTAAACGCCAAGACAAAAACTGCTTTGGCCAATTTGCTGAGTAATCGTCTGCAGGGAAACGTAGGGCCAGAGTCGAGTAACAGTAATAATAATAATTCTTCACCCCCCACTTCTATCTCTTCGTCCACCTTGCAAACTTCAGCAGCGTCCACACCGTCACAACAAACGATGTGTCCACCTCCCACTCTGCCAGTAGTCACTTCTCAATCCCTTTCACTCTCTGCACCACCTCCACCGTCACCACAACCACTTCCAACTCCAACAACGACAACAACTCAGCCCAATAGTAGTGTTCTCGCTGCTCAGCGAAGGACACTTGCCAACTTGACTAACGGCTGTAAAACAATTCAGGTCAACAGCTTTGGATCTTCAAGAGTCTCCAGTTCCTCATCCTCGCCTACTCTCACGCCGACCGCTGTTGTCAGACCTCAGTTTTTCGCTCACGATCCGCAAACAAAAAGTAAGGCTCGTATCTAGTTTGCTTCACGAACAATAATTGATGAGCATTTTGCTTCTTCTTCTTTACAGTTCCGGCAAAGGGTTTCTTTGTGGGCGTTTGTTTCTGGTTTGCTGACGAAGTCCCGGGAAAGGAAGGATGGAAGTCTCTGATTGAACCCCATGGAGGCACTGTCCTTAAGGATTACATTCCTAGCAGTGTCACCCATGTGCTTTGTGATAGTACAAAATTTCCAGAATTCCACCAAGTACTGCGGGAAGGAAAGAGAATTGTGTCTCAATATTGGATACGAGACGTATTATCGAAGCAACAGATGGGGCCCCCGTGGGAGGCTTTGCATTTTCCACCCTTATTTCAACGGTAACAGCAAATACAAAAGATAATTTAGTTTAAAAGTGCACATTTTTTTCTGTTTATTTGCAGAGGATCGCCTCCACTTAAGGGACATGTATTTTCTACAACAAACTTCCCACCAAAAGAGAAGCGTCGTGTGTTAGAAATGTTGACTTGCCTTGGAGCCACAAATACTTCATACTTTAGCAGATTAAATACTTGCCTCTTGTGTAACAAGTAAGGTTACTTAGTTTTTCAAAAGTCAATAAGAAGTTTAATTTAACCAATCCTTAATTCAGGGGTGAAGGTTCAAAGTTCAAGAAAGCGAGGGAATGGAAAACACCAGTTGTAAATGCACAATTTATATCTGAGCTATACCTAGGACATCACGGGACGCTTCAAATGATCCACAGTCCAAAATACCAATCATTCAGCAATTCAGAGCAACCATTAAGATTCGACTACACCTGGGCTCCTCACTTGATGAGTACTTGATTCACTTATTTACGAAATGCAATTGACATTAATTGTTTACTTTCAGCTGCATGGAAAATACCTATTAGAGTTAGTCCGGAAGCCATTGAAAACTTTAAAAGCTTAAAGCGTCATTGTGAGGAGAAAGAAGAAAATGGATTGCCAGCTGCGAAAAGATTAAAACTTGATAACGATTTGTGCTCGGATGATGGATCAGTAATATTAGCGGAAGGACCAATTGACTTAGACTTCGAACCACTTTCTCCCGTGCCTAATAATTCCACCATAGACTTAGTTACGAGTACTAGTGAGAGCTCTTTCAGTAGTATAAATGATAGTGAAGAAAAGTCCTCCCTTGCAATCGTAGAAAATGGCAAGCCACCTTCCCCAATACAAGTGAAACCTTACCCTACTGTAGTAGTTTCAGGTTTTACAAGATTGTATAAAGACAAGGTACTATACAGAAACAGCCCATTTTGAGCAATGGCATCAACTCATTTTATTTCTTTTTGAATAGATTAAGGACAAAATAGTAAAACTGGGAGGTACGGTAACTTCAGACATGAATCTAGCCACACACTTGGTGCTGAAAGAAGAATACACAACCACAAAGATGTTTGTCGCCTTGTGCCGTTTGAAACATATAGTGACGTCTTGTTGGGTCTATGAATCGATTCTGACTGGGAAATTTGTATCAGAAAAGAAATTCAGTGTTAGACATAAACAATTTGAAGACCAATTCGACACCACAATTGGTGACGTTTTGGAAAAGCCAAATCGGCACTCATTATTTAAGGTACGGTGGCACCCAAGTTTGGTAACTTTTGTACTGGTGATGTGTTCTGATATGCTATTTTTAAATACTTGCAGGGCGTTACATTTTTCCTAACACCCGGAAATTGGAAATTAAAAAAGGACGTGGAGCGTATTGTAGAAGCCGCGGGTGGTCATGTGGACCGTTCACAAAAGTCTTTACGCCATATTCGAGATTATTGCTCAAAGTTTCCAAAGAGGAGCGTCATCATAACGAGTGAGGATGACTTTGAACTAATGGAAGACTTCTTAATGGGAGCTCGCCGTCCTCACGTCATAAGTAATAAATTAGACGATGGAATACACATTAGAATTAACTAATCAGTCTCCTCCTCTTGTTTCAGATATTTATGACTCTAGCTTCATATGGCAATCCATAGCCACACAAACGGTCAAACTACGTCAGTGGATGGGTGAGGCTAAACCAAAGCAACCGTAGTACAGAATTAGGATATTCTTCTACTCCTGGTATCTTATCATACAGAAAGATACAACAGCATTTATGTTTCGAGAGGATGATGACTTGTATTTTCATATACCTATTATTTTGAATATATTTAAATATTTATATATATCTATACGGTGTTACTATATATGCAATTATCGAGTGCTTATAATTCTCTGTGAGCAATTACAGAACGTTACGTTTCGTAGTATGTATCGTGTGATCATGAAAATAAAACAGTTTATGTAACTGTAACAGTTTATGTATTTTTCCAAGAAGTCTTACATTGCATTGTTCCAACTTCTGGAGTTCGTTGTTCTTTAACTGTTTGAGTACCGTCCATATGAGTCAGGGGCACGGAAGTTGTGAAAGTAATACTTGCACATGCGATGTGAAACGCAATTGGTAAAAACGAAAGGTTGAGAGTTGAATTCCAAGCCAAGGGTTTTCTTGCGTCTCATAATACCCCAGAATACACCTTGTGAACGCGACTAAAAAAGCTCATATCGGTTCCAGTCGTTGTTGTGTCAGTGTGTGGCAACGAAGTTTTGAAAAGGTCCTTTGTCAGAAATGGACTATGACATGTTTGTTGTTCTTGTAGGTAACCTCTGTGTCCCGCAAACGTTCCTTCCTACTTCCTCTACTTCCTCTTCGGTGGAGACTGGACGGAGGAGCAAGCTTTGCCAATTAATTCATTCACAAAAACCACTTTCTCTTCAGACTTTACGTTGCATTAGGATTTCGGATACGATAAAAATTTCAGTTCTGTGATTTCAAAGTGAGAGAGGTTCAGAGATGGCAGGCAAGTTTTCATTGCAAACTTTCGCCTGGGTGAAATCGAAATGTATATACCAAAGAAATAGATATATGCTTCTGTATTTATCTATTTCCCATTTGTTTTAGCTTTCACTGTTGAGATGCATTTTGGAAGGATGAAAAATAACAATTACCACCGTGTGGACATAAGTAAAGTTCCAAATTGAGTTCCTTTCTTGATGCTGTAGTGATTAAATGCGAATTTTAATGAATGTATCGACAATCTCTCATTCACTTTGCAATTACAGTGTGGAAATGTAGCAGTTTGTAAAAACCAATCGAAATGTCAAAAATGAACAAAAGTCATTGAAAATAACTAAATATCTAGCTTGACAATTTCAACCCTTATTAGAAATTTCATGAAGCAGCATGAATTATAAACATGAGGAACGTGAATTCATGGAAACGGAGGTGTTTTTGAGAGGTATGAGATGAGATTTCATTTAATCATCGTTTATGCAAAAATTTGTATTCTGATTTGATTTTGAATTGATTGGAAAAAGCATTTTAAATAAAGTAGACCTGTTGGATTAATTGCAATTTATTGTGACTAAATCACTCGACTCGACTTCTTTCTTATACCCACTAACGGCAGGTGTTTCCAAGTTTTATTTCCTTCTCTCATCAATTAGTTTTAAATTGTAGTCTAACCTTTTTGTACATAAAATATGTCATGTTTGTGTATTTGTGAAAAATGTCAATATTTTTACGACAATGATCTTACTCTGTCTGCATGGTGAGGAGAGGAAAATTGAGTCGAAAAAGAGCTCTCGTAACAACATCAAAAAAATAAATGTCAGTTCAGTTATTTAAGTGCTATTTTAATAAGTTTAGTAATCATTTTTAGTGCTCCAAAGAAACTTATATGCTTCTCATGGTTGTTTAAAATGCTGAACAATTCCATTTTTCCCCACTAAACACATCGTTGCACAATTGTCGTCCTGCTCTTACCTCTTTTGTTAAAGTTAATTTAATTTGAAGACCTTCTCCTCGAAACTCTATTTAAAGTATCATTTGTAGTTTTGTTTCAATTTCCCATTCGAGGATGGCTAAAAAAAGTTGGAAATGGAAACCAACAAAAAAATTCGTGGGCTGTGACACGCACGAAGACGAAACAGTTTGCATGCAAGTACGTATAGATGTATGTAATGCCATAATCATAGGTTGTTGAATTCAGTAGCCTCGTAATCCACTGAAAATGACGCCTACTCACGAGTATTCACGCCCATGTGCTCTTGTACTCTTCGAAAAGCACTTTTAAAAGTATGTATTTCATCTCTTTGAATACATTTGAGCAGTGGATTTTGTTAATTAACACTTAAACATCGTAAATAATTTCACTTGTTTTTTACAAGCAAATTCAGTTACTTTCGATTGAATATTTCGTCCTACCACTCACACGGAGAAAACGAAAAGGTGAAATCCGATTTCATTTTTAGTTTCTTTTCCCACACCATCATTTTTTGTATTGACGAACCTCAGATATGAACAATAATTATGTTTTTCTTAACCAAACTAAATGCTTTTCCACTAAGAAATGTTTCAAAAAGT